>JAHPZR010000594.1:0-15000 GCA_019787425.1 Platygyra sinensis | reverse complement strand
ATGCAACCACCGCCAGAATCAAGAGCCAGGTATGTTCAGCAAGAAAGCCGATGGCACTCGCGGCGGCCTTGAAAAGAAAGCTGGCGATCGCCCCAATGAGGCCCGGCAGTGCAGAAGCGGCTTTCTCTCCAATCGTTTTAAGGCCATTTGCTAAGCCTTTTCCGAGTTTTTTCAAAGCGTTGGTGATGGCCCCAATAACGGCCCCAATTGTGGCGCCCGCGGCAAGAAATATGGCGGTCACCGTAACGCCATATTTTTTGAAAATCTCTTTTATTTTTTCACGAAGAGATCTTCTATCTTCAAGCCCAAGATCTCGCTCGGTTTGCTCAAGACGCTCTGAAATCCATTCTCTTTCTCTTTCATGCTGCGCAATTCTTTCTTCAGCAGCTTCTATTTCGTAAGCTGTGGAATTTAAATCGCCGACAATTTTTTTATCGCCTTCAATCAACTTGTCAAGATCTGCTTTTCTTTTTGAAAGACCTCTCTTTCTTTTTCTAAGACAGACTGTTTTATGCCAAGTCGGTCTAGAAGCTCCTTTTTTTCTTCCTCGTTTTTATCAAAAGTTGCTTGATTTGTTTCTATTCTTTTTTTGGCCGCGCTTCTTACTTCAGAGTCTTTTTTGGTTTTCCGAAATGCTACATATCTTCGATTATACGTGATCTTAGAGCTTCATTTTGTTTAATGATTGATTTGATTCTTTGTCTCTCATCAAATATTTCTGGCTCTTCATCATCTGGAACTTCTTCAAATTCTTCCCGGTATTTGAAACATACTTGTCAGAAGGAAAACGTCTATTGTAATCACCACGCGCTTTTGCGAAATCAGAGGCGAAATTTCTTACTCGGCTTGTTGTTTCTCAATCTCTTTTTGTGGCGCGCCCGAATTTCTCAGATCTGCTAAATTATATTCAGACTTCAATGATTCTTTCTCGAGTTGAAGAAGCCGTATTTTTGCTCTTGATTTGTCGATCTCACTCTGCGGGGGTCATCTGATTCTTCAAGAGCTTTAAGATTTTCGTTTTCTTTTTCGATTTCTTGCGATTTTTCATCCAGCATTTTTTTGAAATCTTCTCTTCGCACTTCATATTTTGTCTCGCCGAGAGCATTCTGTATTTCTTTTGGGAGGCTTTTATTTATCTGCTCCCGGCCAGTGCCCCTTTCTGTTGTCGTCAGATTGTAAGTTTTCTTGCCCGCCCCGAACATTTTAACTTGAAGCCTGCCTTTCGTGTTGTATGAAACCTCAAGCTCGCTTGAACTCATTTTCGGAAATAAATCTTTTGCAGCAAGCCAGGCCCGCTCGCTCGATTCTGGCGCGCCGAAACTTGTCTCAACGTAGACGTATCTGGCCGCCCTTTGTCTTGTATTGTCCTCATTTCTATTTCTTCTTGGACATGAGCCTGGTATTGGCCAAAGCTGGCGTGGATGCCCCGTTTGGAAAGAAAGGAGTTGTTTCGTCTCCATAATCATCCTCACCCCAGGGGTCCTCAAAAGTCGGATTTTCAAAAGATGTGCCTTCACCTTCGGCCATTTTGTTATATTTTTCAACACAATTTTTAATTTGAAGTTATTTTTCACTTTTTAATAACAATGGTGAAATCAATGGACGGCGATGTGCCAAATGACGATGTCTCAAAAACGGAGAGGTGCAATATGACTTCGACCCGGCGAGAATTGAAAAGACATTAGGGGCCATGAAGGCGCCTCGCGCGGTCAAGCGCATCACTTTCGACCCTTCTGAAGCCAATCCGGGCGAGACTCTGTATGTTCACGTACCCAAGCTGAACCAGAACGAAGTCATTGTGCCAAACTCTCTGGCTCTTATCTTTGACATCGACCTTTCTGGAGGGCATGCCAACAACTTTCTTGTCCAGAACGTCTCGCGGGCGCTCGTGAGAAGCTTGTTGTAAAGTTTGCGGCCACCGTTATTGATGAAACTGCTGGCTATGACATCTACAAGACATTCCAAGACCTGTTTTTGCCTGGAGAAAAGCGCGACAACATGGTGCCTGAGGGCATCCAGAGCAAAGATTTGAACAAAATCCGCTCTGGCGCGGGAGATGCAAAAACCTCTGGTGTTGACGCCGAAAAAAAACTGAACGAAGTTTACGGAAAAAAATATCGCATCAATCTGGACCATCAGATCCTGACTGATCACGGTGTTTTTTACCCAAACGCTCTTTACAATGACCTCGTATTTGAACTGACTCTTGCACCAGCAAGCCAGGTGGTCCGAGGCTCTGACACAACCAAGCTGAAATACAAGCTGACGAACATCCAGCTTGAGTATGAGATGGTTCGAAGCGAAAAGCTTGCAGAAGAGGCGGCCAGGGTTTACGACAGCGGCAAAGAGTTTGCCTATGACCACTTGTCTCGTGATAAAGTGGTGCCAATCAACAAAGGAACAGACACGAGAATAAACATAAAAGTCAACGCACAAAGAAGATCCATGAAAGGCATTCTTTTACTGTTTGTGGAGCCGTACACCGCGGGCACAGGGATTCGGAAAAATACATTTTCCCCGACCTGAAAAAAATCAGCGTCACGATCAACGGCTCGCCAAACATGCTGTACAACAACGGCATTGAAAGTCGGGACATTTGGAGCGAAGTAAGCCGATTCTTCATGAAAGAAAAATACAAACCCCAGCATATGACTCTGGAAAAGTTCTACACAAAAAACAAGTTCGGGCTTTGATCGATCTGCGCTCCATGGCTAGCCAAGAAATGCATGGCAGCGGCACCCGTATCGTCAACTCCACAGATGGCGTCCAGCTGGAAATTGAGCGAGACGCCAAAGGGTCAGGACAGGTTAACTGCCACGTCTACATTATCTCTGACGCCCAATTTAACATAATTAGCAAACAGTTAGATTCTGTGCAGTATTAAAATGGACCCGGCAATATTCCATTCAACGCGTTGATCGTTGGCCCGACCAACTCTGGCAAGACCCAGTTTCTCGTGAACCAGCTATGCGGCCCATTTTGTGGCAAGTTTGATTACATCGTGCTTATCTGCCCAACCTTCGCCTATAACAAGACGCTGTACCGGTTTGCTGAGAGAGACCCGCGGCTGTATGTAATCATCTGCGAGCAACACCAGGTCGAAGAGTGGCTGAAAGTTGCCAGTTTTGCTTTCGAAGGCGACAACACTCTCATCGTTCTTGATGACTGCGCCGCCTCAAAAGACGTGAAAGGGCGGACAGGGGAGCTTGTCAAACTCGGTTTTCTGCACGCCACGCCGGAATCAGTGTGTGGGTGTTGACGCAGCAGCTATCCAGCATCGCGAAGCCTTTCCGTGAGAACGTGGCGGCAATCGTTCTTTTTTACACGCCATCGGCCAAGACCACGAAGGCCATCTTTGAAGAATACGCGGGCGAGCTTTCTCATGACGAACTCAAGCAGATGATTTCAAGGCTGAAAGAGCGCAAATTTGCCCATTTGGTTTTTTCTTTGCGCTTTCCTTTCTCTATTGAAGAGAAGCAGCACTAAGGCAACATGGAACAACAGTGGGAAGAGGCTGAAAAAATCTTGAGCTGGAGAGAAATGCAACCTGGAGTGTACAGGTATCACGGCACTGAACATCGTGGGACAAACGATTACGGCAGGCCGATAAGCGTCATCACACTTGAAACAAGAGAAGGCTGAAGATGTATTATGCACCTGCGTCTTTGTATTGGGATCTGAAGCGCCGACCAGAAACAAGTTTCATAAAATATGAAGGCACACAAACCTCTGCAAAGGGCTATGACTATCCCGTGTTCAAGTTCGCAAAATGAACAAAATGTTGCCACAATAAATGTTTGAATTTGCGGTTGAGCGGCAAATTCAAACAAAGCAAAAAATTTTTTTTGTCAATTGAAATTAAAAACTGAATGAATATTATGGCTGAAGAAAACGTGATGGCCGAAGTCATGAATCTATTAGAGGCCGAGCCTGCTGCAGCTTTGCCTGCGCCTGGGCCCGACATTCCTGCTCTTCGACGAACAGCTTGCGATTTTGGTTTCTACTGGCAAATGCAAGGAAGCAATCGGCGTCAATCTCACACACGAACAAGTGAGGCGGCTGGAAGACAAAGACGTCATGAAGCACTACAAAAGGTACGAGACCTACGTTGGCGCCAAGACGACAGAAACCCTGATTGAAAGCTTTCTGTCATTTTCCACAAAAGCACTTAGCCTGGTGGTGCAGCTCAAAGATACTGAAGCCCTGCAGAATGAGCTGAAAAACGACTACATCATCACAAAAGAGCTGTCCAATCTTTCTGGCAACCTTGCGCTGAGATGCGGCCGTTTGCTCGCAGTTGCCAATGCGTTTTTGATCACAGCAAAACATGTCGATTTCAGCGCTGAAGAACCGCGCCACCCTTCTCGTGATTCAGATGGCTATCCGCTTGCTGGGCTAGATGAAGTACCAACTGCTAAGCAATCCTCAGCAAATGCTGAATAATTAGTGAACATTACTCGGCAATTGCTCAATTAAATATAATTTATTCAGTAAATATACGGCATGGCAGATTCAGAAACTGTTGATACGACTCAACAAGTGACTTCAAAAACCCGCCACAAAACAAAAAAATCCAAAACGTGTCGCTGCGGGCAAAGCTACTGCTCAGAAGAACTAAAAAGGCGCGCGAGGCCCAGAAAAAGCATCTTAGCTGAAGCCAAGTCAGTATTGCAAATAATCAGCTAAAACAAGCTGAGCCTCCAGCGGCTGCCCGCCGTAGCTGACACCGGCCGAACTCCACCAAAACGTTCTAACAACAACACAATGGCTGAGTGTCATCAGCATTGTCGTTTCATTGGCGGGGATCTACTACAAGCGCGAAGAGATCAAAAGCGTTTTAGCCCAAAAAAGCCTCAGGTTGACACTCCGCCGCCACGCGCCCCCACCATCGCCTGTTGATGTTGCGCCAAAAAAAGAAAAGGGGGCATCAAACCGATGGATTAAAATGTATTAGACTTTTCTTATTGTTTTTATAACAATGGTTAATGTTCTTCAGACTTCAATCAAAGCTTCCGCAGTCAGTGGAATAGTTTTTTGCTGGCTAACTTCACAATAGAGGCTTTCAAATTTTCCTGGCATATCATTTCAACTTCGCCAAAACAAGAAACTTACAAAGCTTCTTTCAAGGGCGTGTGTGAAAATTGCCAAGAACTTTATGATGATGACGAGCATCACTTGATTCATGGTAATCATTTGTGTGAAGCTTGCAGCGATGAAACCAGTTGGACAAGAAAAAAATTTTTTTAATATATCAACATGTCTGACAACAAGCTTGTGAAAACAATCATGGACTCCGCAACTCTGACCGGCTTGTCGCTGGCATTGGCTGGATTGGAAAAAAAAGTCGTAAAAGAAAACTTCACGAACGACCCTAGCTCCAATGTTGTGAACTATGTTAAATTCACCGCTGTCTTGGCATGCAGCATCGCGCTAAAACAGTATCTCGAAGACCAGAAGATTCTTCCTGATTCGGTTTGAAAAAATGTTCTTGTCTATAAAATGGCCACCATTTCATCTGTTAATGAGATTCTTGAAGAAAAGCCAGTGGTGAATGGCTGGAAAATTTCTTGGCAACAAAAGTATATTTGGACACAGCCGTGGACAGAAGATGACTGGCAGTCGGATTGCGCGCAGGCAGCATCGCGACCAGAAGATTCTTCCTGTTTAAAAAAATGATCTTTCTATAAAATGGCCAGCATTGCGATTATGATTGGTGGCGCGGTTCTCAACGCCGCGGCTTTCACTGGCGGCAACTATCTTGCGAAATATTTGGCGGGCGACAGTGGTCAGGCCGCGTTAGCCGAGAAAACGCGGCATGACAAAGCGCTTGAAGCTTATCAGGCGTCGATGGCGAAATATACGCGCAAACGTACGCAGCTTCTTGACTGGATTGAAACCAACAGAGAAATCAAAGACCAGGCCAAGCAGAACTTCACGAACACCGATTACGCGTTCAAGCTCTACAACCAGGCGCACCCCGACTACAAATTAATCGATGGCCAAAGAGCCGAAATTCTCGGACATGTATCAGCCAAGTGAGCTGCAGAAACAGGGCGAGCTACTTTTTGTCGGCGGGGGCGCGTTAGCGCTTGGATACGCGGCTTTTCGTTTTCTTTGAACATTTTTCGCCTTAAAATAAATGGACGCCAAACTCGCCAAAATCTACTACAGCCCTCAAGGCTACTGGAAAGGCGTCTCTGCAATCAAAAAATTAGCAGAAGCCGCGAAAGTGCCTGAAAATGTTGTCAAGCTGTGGCTATACAAGCAGGCCATCTGGCAGATCTATCTTCCTGCGCCGAGATACGTTCCTCGCCCGAAATTTGATGTGGCGACCCCCAACTCGGTCCACCAGGCGGACCTTCTTTTTTTGCCTCATGATAAGCTCCCTCGTGGAAGAAAGATTTACAAATATGCGTTGACTGTTGTCGACATCGCCAGCCGTTACAAAGAGGCAGAGCCGCTGGCCTCGAAAGACTCTGACGAGGTTGCGAAAGCGTTCCAGTCAATTTACAGACGCAGTCCTTTGACTTGGCCTCAGATGCTGCAGGTTGACCCTGGCCGCGAGTTCATGGGTGGGGTGACGAAAGAAATGGAAAAACACAAAACTTACATTCGGCGCGGCCGAACTGAAATTCACAGAGATCAGGCAATTGTCGAGCGTTTCAACCGCACGCTTGCAGAGCGTTTGTTTGGCCATCAGTATGCCGTGGAGATGCTTCTGCCTGAGGGCAAACGGTCAACTGAGTGGGTGAAAAGGCTGCCCGATGTTGTCAGCGCTCTGAACAATGAAGTGACCAGCCTTATTGGTAAAAAGCCTGCTGTTGCAATCAAAGAGAAATCGGTCTCCTCAAAACCGTCAACAAAGTATAACAGGCCTGTTGGACTGGCCGAAAAAAAACTTCCTCCTCTCATCAATGTGAGATATTTGTATCAGCCGGGCGAGCTTGAGGGCGGAACCAAAAGAGCAACAGACCCGATCTGGTCTTTGAAAGTCTACCAGGTCGTTGAAAATAAGACCAAGCCAAATGAGCCTGTTGTCTATTATTTGTCTGACGGGCCTAAGCGCGGCTTTGTTCGTGAAGAGCTGTTGGTTGTGCCGCCTAATACTCAGCTGCCGCCAGCCTGAAATGCCCGTATGCCAGCGTTTGGATGCCATCATCTGCTATCCAGCGCTTTGTATCAAACGGTGATATGGAGATCTTGTTCATGCACATTCCGTACATTTCGTGGCCCTCACTCCTCAAGATTTTCATTTTGTGCATGAACTGCTTCCTCTCAAAGAGCGCTTCTTTGTAGTGCTCGTGCGTTATCTCTTTCTCAACCACATTTTTTTCACGCCCTTCGCCTTCCTTATGTTTTTTTTGCCCTCCACTTCCGCCGAGTACATCTTCGGCCTTACTGCTACGACTTCCTTTATCACATCGCCCCCACATTCATCTTTCATCTTGCCCAAAACCTTCTTATTCGCGGCGTTGTAGAGCAGGTGGCCCTTGGGGTAGTTGCTTGTGTCATACAGCCATGAGTGTTCTTGCATGTCTTTGAACACATCTTCTGTCTGGATGTCTAAGATCAGGCTGTCTGTGTCTGTGTACACCAGCTCACATTTGTGGCCGTATCTTGCTTTCAGGTGATTGTAAAAGAAGTCCTACATCAAGATCTTGCTGTTCTCGAGGATCGTCATTCCTGTGTATACGGGCTTGTTCAGCACCAGCTTTGTTTTGCGCATGTGGATGCCGGCCATGTCGTTTCCAAAGATTGTGAATCTGCCAAAAGATGGGGCCGACAACAGCTTTCGGATCTTGTCAGTTTCCCAGTCTCTCACAGTCTTCACGTCAACACGGTTCCTCAGGTTTTCCATCGTCTTGCCAAACACCGAGTTGTTCATCAGCTTGTAAAAGTCCGTTTCAAAATCGCTCTTTCCCTGTTTACGAAATTCCGTGTTCATCCTAATGTATGGCTCCATCTACGGCTCCTGATCAAACTCTATCACTCGGTGCACTTTTTTCAGCCTCATTCCCAGTCTGAGGTAAAACTGCAGGCTTCTGTAATGTGTCACGTAATTTTCCTTGTCTTCCAGTGTCAACACCAGCTTTTCTGTATTTGGCATGGACAAATCAAGGTCAGTCATAAGGCGCCGCTGGTATTCCGACATCTGCTCAGACTTGATCACTTACTTTTCGGGCGCCAGAGGATAGTCATTGTGGGCGTCGTGCAAGTATGCGGGGTATTCGAGGTCCAGTATCGAACCTTTCTTCGAATTCCACTTCATCTTCATGATCTGCTCTTCTGTCGGCATCACACGTTTCCAGTGGAAGTTTTTCTTCGGCAGAGGCAGCCTCATTGCCCATCCGTAGAGGTTGTTCGCATCAAGATACGTGATGTAGTTCGTTGGTTGGGTTGGGTCGTATCCTTCGACCTGCGGGTTGTTCGCTTTTGCGTACCTTTTGCTTGCCATTGATATGCCGCCCCTCATTCCCCTCTCAATCATCAGATGCATATCCAAGTCTGGGAGCAATTCTAGCTCGACTCCTGTCTTCTTTAGCAGCGCGTCCCAACTCAAACCTGGCGCGCTGTAGTAATGCGCCGGGTCCAGGCCGTATTTCTCTTGGCAAACTTTTCTGAAGTTTTCAAACACGTCTGCTAAAAGCAGCGTGTCTGTTTGCACGTACAAGTCATGGTAATCGCCGAGATTTCTGCATCCAGTTGTCTCCCAGACTTGCTTTGCGTGCGCATTTTCTTCGTCTGTAATTCCTTTGCCGCTAAGACTTGAGTAGAACTTTTCTTTCTCCGAGAGTTTAGTTTCGCCAAACCTTTCAAACGAGTCCATGTACTCGTACGGGTAGATGCCTTTCTTCAGCAACAGCCGCCGCATGTTTTCTTCTGGAAATCTTCTTTGCATTATGGGGAACTCATCGCTCCCCTTCACCAGCTTGTCAAGGCTGCTCAGCAGAAAATTAACGCTGTCGATAAATCTCAAATTTCCCAGTGAAAATGAGATGTATTTCTCAGTGTTTGTTGGTATGCATTTAATTTCTCCTTGCACCCTCGCCATCGCTTGCATCAGCAGGTGCCCATCGTAGCCTTTCAAGTTGTGAAAGATTACTGGAATTGGCAATGTTTTCGGGTTTAGTTTAAGCTTGAAGTTGCATTCGTTATGCGCGGCGCCTCGATATTTCCCAGTCATGTGGTCGTGATCTTTCACTGACTCTTTGAAGTTTGGTACAAGCAGCCGATCTGCGCAGAACAGGCGTGTTTCCTGGTTCATTGTGATCCATTGATCGATGGCGTCTTTCGGTTTTCTGATTTCACGCG
Organism: Platygyra sinensis; assembly: GCA_019787425.1. NCBI lineage: Eukaryota > Metazoa > Cnidaria > Anthozoa > Scleractinia > Merulinidae > Platygyra > Platygyra sinensis. The sequence goes on along the minus strand of JAHPZR010000594.1, from coordinate 5,688 downwards.
GCGCGTATCTGTTGTTTGCCGCCTGATGGTGGCATCTTCTGTGGCTTTGGCCGCAGTATTTCCCTGATTCAGGATAAAAAAACCTCCATCGAGTCGAAATAGAGGTCTTTGTACAAGCTTTTGTTGCAAATATGGCATTCTGCCGCGTTCCTGTGTTTTTGCCAGTCTTCATTTGTCATGACAAGCGGCTTTTTGTTTGCCATGTCTTCGCGCATTTTTATTTCATGCTCCAAGAGGGATTTGAGAAATTCAAATACAGAGTCTTCACCTCTGTGGGTGAATGGGTCAAAAGTCTGTCCATCCCTCCTCACAATCATATAAGAAGAGCCGCATGGCTCGTGCTTCTCTGTTTTCACCGTGAAGCTCTTTTTGCTGTTTGGCTCGCATGTAGCGATTTTTTTGCAAAATGCACTCAAAGTCGGCATAAACGGCGTATGGGGCTTTCATTTGCTTGAAGAAGTTCTTGAAGGCCATCTTGTTCTCGCCTTCTTTCGGCATCTCTGTTCTTGTAGGACTTTTCAGCAGCCCTTTGCATTCAGGCTTGTGCCTTTCGAGCAGTTCTCTCGTTGTATAGCCGTGCACGCAACGTTCGCAGAAATGTTTGCTGTTTGAATTCTTGCTTTGGTCAAACAATAGAGCTGAAAGTCTTTTCACAAGTCTGTAATGTGTGTTTTCGCCTTGCTTTGTTAACATTAAGTTGATTCTTGGTGTTTCACTGCCTTTTTCACTGATCCTGTAGACTACAACATGACAGTTTTCCCATCCAAACACATTTATAGCAAGATTCGGATTCTGCCTCTCCAGCCTATCAATCTGTGAAATTGGTGTTGGAAAGATAATGCCCGTGAAATTGAGGCGGTCCTCTGTTAGATTGCTCGATGTCATAATTGGGTCTCTGCCTCTTGGCGCAGGAAATAAATTCGCTCGAAGTGCCCATCTCAGACATTGGTTGTCTCTGTTTTGTATGTTAAGAATCGCTTTCTTGTTTTTCAGCTTCGAGGGAAGCGGCATATAGCTTCCGCCGCGCATTGGTTGATATCGCGACACGTTAATGAAATCTTCAAAAATTCTATCCATTATCCAACCCGAGCCTCTTTCAGACCAGGCCTCTATCTTTCCTTTCACTTCATCAATGAACTGATTTAACAAATGATTTATTATGACTATGTTGTGTTCATTCAAGATTACTGGCCGCATCCGATTAAAATAATGCTCCATTTCTTCTACTTTTTCATCTCGAATCATATAAAATTTCACAAGAAGGCTAAATTGTATTTTTACGCTCTTCAGAGTCTCAACTTCATTCGTGCAAACGTTTATAAATGATATTTTCGTTTTTTGAAAAAATTTGAACAGGTCTTTGTTGTTCTTTGTGGCCCGCATTTTCCACACGCGGAGCCATTCATTGAAATTGTTTCTTACAGTTTCAAACTCGCCGATTATAGTTGGGCTAATTGGGGCTATGAGGCTTTGATTCTTCTCGATTGGGCCATAAAACATTTCAAGAGCATCTCTCGAAAAATTTGCAGCAGCCATTGCTTTCTGTATTAGCCGCCACATTTCTTCAACAGAAAAAATATTCTATTACAAATATCGGTAAACCGTGTTTCGCTTACACACATTGATAATGAGGCGTTCTGTTACCGATTTTTACCGGGGCCCAATTACAATTGGGCCCCGGTAAAAATCGGTAACAGAACCCTCATTATCCATGTGTGTGAAAGTAATGTAACTCGTGCGTGGGACCCAGAAAAAAGCTGAGTCCCGATAGGATTTGAACAAATGACCCTCCAAACAACGGAGGGAAGCTCTATCGAGTTTACTAGTCGCACGAGTCAATTTCGAGTCGCGAGTCAAGTTCGAGTCACGAGTCAGGTTCGAGTCAGGTTCTAAACTCTTCGTTCTAGTTTTTTTTTTTTTTTTTCGATTACACTAATGATGTGAGAGCAGTAACCAGAAATATTAACTTCCCAGTTGGCGACACTTTTCATTCTCGATCAAAAGAGCCATTACCGCTGCGTATTGCCGTTGCTTGACCAAGATGCACGGCAACTTTCAATAGAGTGTGTGCGCGTGACGTCATCAAATTCTCAAATCCAAAACTAAAAAGCCACTTTATCCTCATCAGGCATAAGAGGTACCAAATTTATCCCTTTTTACAGCTTTCCAGCTCAATAGCATCCTTCGTTTGGAAACCAGCGCATTTTGAGTTTCGAAGTTATGGCGGTGCGTGACATAACCCTACGATCGCGTTTGTCGAGAATTATACGCTTATCTCTTCATTTTTAGCCATTTTAGGAGTTAAAGTATCAGGAAAGGGGCTTTTGTAAATATGTTTTGGTTCGGTTCAGATAATCAGTCGACTAAATAGCCAAAGTAAGTTCCAGATGTTTACACTATTTACTGGCCGCCACGTTGGAGGACTAAAGAGGTCCTTCAACATGGTGACCCCATACTAGGCTCTCAACTTTGGGAAAACGCACACACCTTAAACTTGGATAACTGTCTTATTTATTTGTCGTTTACAATATCTCAATCTTTTGACTTAATCCAATGCACGGTTTTTGATTTTATTTTTTATTGCGTGGCACTGCACACAATCTATATTAATACATTTTCTAAGAATATTGAGGCCTCAAATTTGCGCATGCCTGAAGAACATGTCCCATTTACCTGATATACCGGAACAACAGACGGTGAAGGGAGTCGAAGCGAGGAATATTTAACTTTCGCACAAGAGCCATCTTGTTGCATCCACAGGGAACCGAAGATAAACACAATAGATTATATTCACTCGCGGCCAAAATGTGGAGGCCATGTTTGATTTTCATATCGACTCAAAAATGTTGTAGCCAGATAATACCTCATTTCATATTTTTCTCTTTCTCCTTGGGTCTTTTAACAAAAATTATTTCAAGGATCTCGGAATGATATTGTGCTCTGGCCCTTACGTGTGAATGTATAGTTTAATTGCGAAACAAGAAGCTCTGCACGCCGTGTAAGAAGGTATGTAAACAACTTTTCAATAGGAGAACAAAACCACTTAAACCATTGTAGTGGGATAAAATGACAAACTGTTTATTTTTTACAACGGAAAGGGCTGCACAATTTCACCAAAAAGCAACATTTTTTTAAAATTAATTAAGCACTTCTTACACTACTTACGATACAAAGCAATTACAGGTGCTACTTACCATAATGCAATTTACATTACCTACATTACAAATCAATATGATTACCTATTCAACTTACAATCCAATTTATATACTACTTACAAAAATTATACGATACTTACATCCAATTTATACACTACTTGCAATATTATACGATTACATATGCTACTTACGATGAACAACGACAGCAAAAAAAAAAAGATACCTTCCTATTAAAAAAATTAAAAAGAAGTGATAAAACCAGAAGGGCATAAATAATTACATTGGAGTGAGCGCCCATTTCTTTTCAAAGAAGGTTTTATTGTTTTGATTGCAGTCCTTGGATTTTAGGAAGTGTTTGGCTTCATCTGCAGTCCCACAAAAATAATTTTCCAATTACTATGAATTAATTCAATAAATTAGATAAAGGGCATTGCCTTAGTAAAATTCCGAATAAAACGTTTTCTGCGGAAAGATGGATTGGCTGAGACAAAAGATAGTACCAGTAAGATTCGACATCAGTCCAGAACGTTTTTGAGTGAGGGCATTCACAGAAAAAGTGATACAAATTCTCAGGTTCATCATTTTTTTTTTTTTGACATCTATGACCTTTATTAATGCACATACACCCATGTACAATACAATGCAAAAGATTACAATTTTAACAGTTGCATAATTAATACAGCCACAAGAAATAGTAGATAAAAATAAGAGAGAGATTTAACAACAATAATAATGATTTAACCAGAGCAGACCAAGACAGGAGCATCATTACATGTTAATTTTAATTTAAATTTTCTAGCCTGTACTTGGAGGAGACTTTGCTGACAAAATCAGTGATCAGAAGAGAATTATTGTGTAACTTATTTGTATAGATGAAATAGCGAGCAAAAAGCAAGGTGTAGTTAATTTTTTTCAGAAGTTCTTTATTGGCAGGATTAGAAAAAATCCCAAATAAAAGTTCTTGATTTGTTGGTTTAAAAGAACACTGATTACAGTTGTTGAACCATTGCACCACTTTTGACAAGAAATCTTTAGTAAAAGAGCAGTCTAAAAAGGTATGTTCTATCGAGTCCTGTTCTCCACAATAGAGGCATTCACTGTCATCTTTGATACCAAATCTACAGAGCTCTTTTTTAGTTACAACAATTCGATGGAGAAATTTGAACTGAAATTCCCTCATCTTATTTTCTCTGGAAACCTGTTTAATCGATATAAAATATTTTTCCCATTGTTTTGCACATATTGGCATAGATTTACTCCATTTAGTTGGTCCAGTATGTGGACCGTTATTAACTTGCTTGTTCAATAACCAGTAGAAATCCTTTACCTTGGCAGTTTCAAAGTTTATCATCGTTGAAATATCAAGATCGAAAGTTGAGCGGTTGTGTAGAAAGATGCTCTTGGAAAGGGGTTCTAAGCTATTGTTCTTTGCCTTGGTCAGTAAACTGTTCGGAATAGCACTTCTAACTTGATAATAGTTCAAGAAGTTAGTTTTACATTTGTATTTCGCTTTAAAAGCTTGGTATGAGAGTAACTGACCTTGCTCATCTAACAAGTCACTTACGAAGATAACCCCTTTTGAAAACCACTCTTGGATGAAAAAAGGTTTGCCGTCTATTAGTATTTCCCGGTTATTAAACAAAACTAATTGGCCCAGATTATAATTATAGAGATTTTTAAGATCATCAAAGAAGGAGAGCATGTCTTTATAGAAGGTAGGTAATTTGGAATTAAGGTAAGTCACATCATAATTACAGCGCAGTAGGAAGTTTAAGCCACCTAGTCTTCTTAAGAAAAAATTGGGTACTAAATTCCAGTTCGAGTTTACATGTTTCAACAAACGAGGTATCCATGCCAAACTCATGGCCTTTATCATTAGACCTACATCGGTCATACGAATACCACCTTTATCATAGTCTTGGTAAAGGCCTTCTCTTTTAATTTTGTCCTTTTTCTTGTTCCAAAGGAAACTAAAGAGTTTCCTTTTAACAGTTCTGATAGCATCTTTTGGCACATTGCTGTTAGAGGCTGAATACAGAATTTGGGACAGTCCTAGAGATTTAATAATCAAAACTTTCCCAAATAGGGTGAGGTTCCTTGAGCGCCACATGTCTAGGTGAATTTGGAGTTTTTGAATTTTTAGGTGGAAATTGTAGTGATCGTTCATTTTGTCGTCGTAAGAGAAGTATAGGCCCAGAATTTTAACAGGGTCGCGTGGCCATGACAGTTGCAACGGTGTCGTTCTGTTGTTACGCCACTTACCCAACCAAAGTGCCTTGGTCTTTTTCACATTAAGCTTTAAACCAGAAACTGGCGCAAAGTCATTAACTAAACAGAGCGCATTGTCAACCGAAGTAATATCTTCGCAAAAGAGGTTAGTGTCATCTGCAAATTGGCTCACTTTAACTTCATTTCCATAAATATTTATTCCTTTAACCAGCTTACTCTGGCGGATTTTATTGGAAAGTATTTCCGCGCCCAGAATAAAAAGATAGGGCGACAGGGGGCAGCCTTGTCTGACTCCCCTTGTTGG
>JAHPZR010000593.1:0-12500 GCA_019787425.1 Platygyra sinensis | reverse complement strand
GATCGTGAGTGGCTCATAGTCACTTTTTAAATTACTTTCTGAACCAAGAGGTGTCGCTTTATTTGGGTGATAGCCGGTCAATGACTGTCTCTTGACTCTGCGGAAGTATGGCCTCCAATTTCTATGTTGACGTCCGAGTTTGGGTTACATATATTTCAAGCAACGCCCATCCTTGGTTTCCATTAAATGTTTATTTCCAACTAGCGACCTTGTCTTATGGCTGATAAAAAACCAAATATGAAAAAGACAAGTCAAGTTTTGGGACAACTAAGACAAATGTATTTTCCTTAAAAAGAAAAAACTACGAAATCAAGTATTTTCTCTGAACAACTGTAATGTATCTAACAGATAGATGTAGAAAAATGTTTCCTATGATCAGTCAAAAAGCATTCTTAACTATACCTGTGAGAAATGTTTTATTGAAGCCTGAAGGGCTGAAATTATGGGATATCTTTATATATTTTCAAGACATACATGCAACATTACATATCAGTTTTCAAAAATGTATCATCGACCTTATTGCACTTCTGATTTCGCTTCTTCGAACAAAATAAATGACAGGATTTATGGAAGAGTTAAAGTATAAGAAAGCCGCACTCCAGACATATAAGACTTCGAACTCGTCGACTAAAAAGTCTTTAAACATGTTGACAACTACTATTGGAACCAAGGAGAACAAAAGTACGGCTATTACTATGACCATGTCAATAGCCACTTTCTTTTCCCGCCTAACTAGAGCGGATGAATCCTGCCCCGAAACGGCGTCCGACACATGTTTGTTATGACGACGAATGGCAATGAAGATTCCAACATGGTTCACGATTGGTAGGATGAATAGAAGCACTCCCAAAACAAGGTCCATCATAAACCCGGTGAACGCTGGAAGAATAAAATTCCTCAGAAAGGCGAAGAGCAGCCAGGTAGTTCCAGCTATTGTAACTGCGTTAACTGCTTCTGTAAATAAAAGAGGAATCTTTATTTCCTTTAGGAAAAAATAGTACTTATCAATTTCTTTTCCATCTTGCCAAACAACTTATTTGCTTTTTTCTCAATTCCTGAGCGGAATTCAAGATATCCTGCAATCTGATTGGTTCAAGGAGCGTGCGGAATCCATCAATCATGTCAGGAACCCTGTTGATCTATTTCCCTGAACGAATTAGCGGTAATCGTCAATCTTTTATCATTTTTCACACTTTCATCGACGCAAATTGATTTCTATTCACTTTTAAATTGCGAAGAAGTTACTGTAAATTCACTTGAGTGTTTTGAAGTTACGAGAGTTTGTCTGTGAACAACTGTGACCTTGGGCCTGAAAATGCTTCACAAAGCCGCAGGAAGTATTTGAAGACCTCGGTAACTGTTGAACACTAGACGGACCTCCCTCCCTCTTCCTCCGGGCAAATAACGTATATTTATTCGTTTTTTTTGGACCATATTTGCAGCTTTTCTGTGCACATGAAGACAAAATTATTAATCGATTGTATGTCTTATCTGAGAGTATGAATTCTGTATAACTCAGCACTAAGTTATCAGCTCAGCCAAGTATTTAAACCAATTTTTTAAAAATAATCTATATGAAGATTATTACTTTTCCTTGTCATGGATACATGGTACACCAAGGGTTTTGCAAGGGCGTAATGGCGGTCAAAACTAATCAGCGTGATATTGACGAAAGACCATCCGGCGAAGGCTGACTGACTCACGGTAAAAGCTTGAAGCATTTCAGCCTGATGATCGCAAGATTCATGGATGCGGTGAATCATCAAACGCCATGCAACAAATATCGGCTGCGCTATCAAACCGGTCAAACAATCAGTAGTGGCAAGACTGCATAGCAGAATATTGCACGGTCTTTGCAGGGAAGGTGTTTTGATAACAGCTACAATGACAGCCAGGTTTCCAAGGAAAGCGAAGACGCAGAAAGGTACGTTGAGGGCGCACAGAACGGCATCATCCACAAAGGAAGTAGTATCGTTTCTTGGAATGGGTAACCACTGAGGTAGACCACATCTGGCTTTGTCTTCGCTTTCAGACATTGCTACAAGTGAAATAAACACCCCGATCTCGAGACCGAAATTATGTTCATCATAACTTCAGAGGCCGTAAATAAGAAGTTATGGTTCCCATAATTTCGGTCTCGAGATCATGCTGTGAAATAAGAGGAATGTACAACCTAGTTTTCGGGGTCTTTCTCCTCCTCAGGAGTAAAGAGAGGTAGGGTATCGAATGCTTCCATTCAATTTTCGCAAAATTGGACCTTTGCTCGAATTGCTCACAAACATTAGACGAGTGCTGGCTTGCTTGTGCTGGAAAAGCTTTTTGCTACTGCTTGCATACTCGGATTCTCGTTAAGATGCACTCGATTGCTCGAACTTTTGAGAATTCTTAGGGTTAGTGTTAGTCTGGTAGCTTTTATCTTCTTGTCGTGGTGTATTGACATCGTTGGGTTAGAAAGGCTATAGATCAGGGCTCCTTAAACGTCCACCCACTGACTCACGTGAAGCTACGGTATTATTTTATTAAAACTTTATTTAACTATGGTGGCCACACACAACAAAAGCTGGTTTCCAGGTGAGGCGTAGGTACGTAAACACGTTAGAATAAGTTTAAGAATGTATGTGTGAAAGATTAATTAAAGATAAAAATTTATTTATATACATATTACATGGAATCAGTGCGATCCCGTAGAAGGCATGGAAGGCGAGGAGGCAAGTTTATGTTTGAAATCCGCAAGCGATTGTGCGGTCTTTGCCTCATAGGAAGGATTGCTCCAGAGCATTGCACCACTCATGATACCTAAAGCTGCACTTCAGAAAATTTGTGTATGGCTGTGATGTATTTTGTTGCCTAAACTGATAGCTTTAAGTGGTGTGAGCCAGATTACTTGGCTCAAAAACGTGAAGTTTCCTTGTGGTAATAACAGAGAGATTCCGGCTAGCGAAAAATTTACGAGATGCTCGCTCCTCTTAAGATAGATCTGATCACTGCTCTTGCTCGCAAAAATAAACGCACTGCTCGCGTGCTCGCAAAGACCATTCGATGCCTCTAGTGCGCATTCGGCGCCGTGTTTTTACACAAGAAAAATTATCACTATCTCTGAGGTTGTTTATCTTTGTTAGTAGACGGTCATGATCATGGACGGAAGCTGATCAAACCATTGAACAGACAGGCCCCTGTCATCTCTTAAAGAATAAAAAGGAAAGAAATTTCTGTCTCGCAGCTAAGGAAAAAAAGAAATAGAAAGCGATAACAGTGCCAAAAATTGTTGTCCCAAAATAACAGTCTTATATAACACAGCCTGTGTGTTCGCTCAAGGAGCACCAGTGTTACTTATTTGTTGAATTTAATGAATGTTTTGGTTTTGTTCCGTTCCCTTACACAATCGAAAAATCATACACATCACAATTCGGTGCTCCATTCTTTAGTATACTTTTCCCAAACCGTGTCATGGCCGAAGGGATTTCGTATTCTCGAGAGCTAAATTAGACGAGGCTATTAACAGTATTAATACTCTATTAACAAGAGAAAAACGATCAATATCGCTCTCAGATATGATAGTTGCATTGTCACAGTTTTATAGTGTCTTATGTTTTAGGTGAAGTATGATATCATATTTTACCTAAAAGCAAACTAAACTTTCGAATTCGGCTTACCTGGAGGAACACTTTCAGCAAAGTCAATTTCACAATTATACAGCTTGTGGGACAACAATCCGAATTATATATGTGGAAAAAATATTTTACATATGGACTTCTCTCACGGTCCAAATATGTCAGGTCACATGCAATGACATAACACAAAAGTAGTCAAACCGGGCCGCAAAATACACTTAGCGCACGGAAGCTTTGGGCTCCTCGTTGCGAAGCGGCTGGCGCAGACTATAGAAATATCAAAGATTTGAGAAAATCGCTTAAAACATATAACTAATAAGCTTCCACAACAGTGATAACGCAGCGATGCCGAAACTACACCTTAATTGAAGTATCAAATACACCGCGCACTTGATTCAGAGACGCAAAAGTCCACGAAAATAATAAGAAATCCATTTAGGCAAAACTGTTAATCAACAAATATTGTTTGCATCTAGATCTTAACGCTGGGCTTACGGATGATCAATTTAAGCTTGTCAGTGTATTTTGCTTTAAATTTTAATTTAGCAGATATTTTAGTGTGATTTCAGTTCTTATCCATGCAACAGAAGGAAAGTTTTTAGTTATTGTCTTGAGTAGATCATTCAGTAGTATTTTATGGAATCTCCACTTTTAGGCTTGATTACTGAAATCTATACATTTTCTACGCTATGGTACATCAAAAAACACATTATTTTCATATGTATACTTAACAGTTTATGACACGGCCAATGATTCATTTATAGCGTACTTTGAACTAAATGTGTTAGCAGCCTTGCAGATGGTTTTGTCAATATCTGCTGAGTTTGGTTTTATCATTGTTTTTCATGACTGTAGAGGTCCGCACGGTTACGTGGTCAAAGTAATCAACTTGCTTCGTGAGAATGAAAGGCTTACAATAATGTTACCAGAAAGCCGAAGGCATCTTTTTCTTTTACTTAGTAAGCTTAATTTATTCAAATAAATTCATTTAAATGGAAGTTTCCCTGAGCTATATTTAAACAGATCGATTAAAAAAAAAAAACAGATCTGTTTTTATTCAGAAAAAAATGTTCTGGTTCAATTTTCTATGAGAAAATGTGTGGAAATTTTATACAGTTTGAGTTAATGCGGCTTCTTTTCTCATTTTATTTCACAGTGATGGCAGAAAATGATGACAGATCAGCCTGCGGTTTATCTTACTGGATACCAATCCCAAGCAACGACACTGCCTCTTTTGTACATGATGCCGTTCTGTGCGGCGTCAACGTACCTTTCTGCGTCTTTACTTTTCTTGGAAACCTGGCTGTCATTGTAGCTGTTATCAAAACACCTTCCCTGCAAACACAGTTCAACATTCTGCTATGCATGGCACGCGGTCTTTTAGTGTGAGGTCTTGAACCGAAATTTTAGAAGTCTGGGACTAGCAAATTCTCGAAGGATCCGATCGCCGAGCAGGGCTCGAGCAAGCTCGAGCAGTCCGTAATTTTGGCTCCAGACCTCGCACTAGCAGACCGCTTGCGGGTATAAAAAATTCAAAATGGCTGCCAAAAAACACAAATTACGTGCTATAAAGGTAGTTTGATCTTTTATTCATATTCTAAACGGATGCGAGGGCTCCCTGTGGCCATGTGACCACTGAGCGTTCAGTTTTTCAGGCGTCTTCACAACAGCTGTGACATGGTATTCTTTTTCCAGCGCTTGTTTTACTACCTCTTTTCCTGTTCAACATGTCGCTCCACACACAACAAGGTTCAGCTTTTTACCGTTGCCTGAAGCCGCCATGTTGGGAAGATGAGTAAAGACTGGGCTAGAGTAACTGTCGGAGAAAGGTTGGGCACAGGATCTGCGACTTTCCTGAAAGTATCAGAGTTTAAACACCGTATTTCTCTCCGAGGCTAGATTTCACCACAGCCATCTGACTCTTGAAAAAAGACATTTCCAAAGCGGGAGAATATTTATATTCGCGCGTGCAGCTTTGTAGTCGCGAGCGCGGGTTTGAGAATACAATACATTGCATAGGAACTGTGAGCACGTTTTGTGCGTCGCTGGAGGATTCCAGCTTAATGTTTGTTAGCCTTAATGTAGCCGTACCATCATAATAAGAAAGTGCACACGGATTACTTGCCATAAAACCTCTTTCGATAATCCAAAGAAAATCTATTGACGTCACCTACAAACCTTTGGCCTTTGTTTTGTAAGAGCGCGCGCTCTCGTTCAGAGTTTTCTTAGCCGAGTACAGCGCTAAAAGGAGGAAAAGTTTAACAAGAGACGTAATGCACAGAAAAATGAGAACTTTTATGATTCTCTTTCTTTGCGTCCTATGTTGCTATACAAAGTTTACCCTCTGTGATGTCGTGGAACAAGAAGGTAAGAGATGCAAGGTGGCGTGTGCGCTACAAGAATTAAAACCGTTTTTCATGCCTTTTCGCTGAAAATGAGCTACACAGAATTAAGACAACGAAGTATTTACAATAACTGCCTCACCTTCCGATGCTACGTTTATTTTCCTTCTCCGCCCTGCGCGGGCTTAGTGAGAAAACCACTACATATTCTTCAACATATAATCAGGACTGTGTTCAGAGGTTGGACAAAACGCACTGCTTCAAAATTTATCCTATAAGTGTTGGATTGTTCTCATCCCGTCATCTTGTTTCGTGACTTGTAGGAGCTAGTTCACGGTTTACACATCTTGAAAAGTTTAATTTAGCCCAAATTTTACAAGTTCATCTTTTTTTTAAAGTAATTTTACGTGGCCAAAATATCCCGATTGAGCTCCTTTGTACCATAACATAACAGAAATAGCCTTATTGTGTATTCAAAGCGGGAAAAAACGTACTGTGCACCTTTCTATGCATTACCAGTAGCCTTAATTGCGGGTTCAGGTCATAATGCAAGCTGCACTAACAGCAATGGTTTGAAATGGTTGGAAACAGCGGCGGACTGTGATCAGATACGCGAGGATGTCACTCGGTTGATTTATTTATTCTTGTGGAAGCAAAGAATTTTTTCTGCATTTCACTGTTAAGAAAACAAGACTGAAACCTGCCTGCCGAGAGGCTCTCTTGCTTATACATTCAGTGGGTTGCTTAAAAACACGCAATATGTAAAGAGTGTTTGTGGATAGAATCTCTCTTCGCGTCGAAACTTCTTTTATTCCGTGGGAAAAAGTGGTTCGGAAACCGTCTATAAGTTAAAAACAGTACACCAGCTTTCCCTTAGTTAGGTTAAAATGTTGCTGCTTGCATGGAATAACTAGAAAGCATTCAAAGTTCGTAACCTTTCTGGTTAAACGAAAATCCCGCAAGTTTTTCAGTCCCACTTGGTGCCTGGCGCCCAGTCAAAACTTGCGCATGCTTATCACATTTTTGCGCTCTGAATATTTTGCATTGTTATTTAGGGACAAGTATGAGCTCGCCCCAGTGTCTCGACATTAACATGCAGGTGGAAAACGAGATCGACGATATTCGAACAGTCACAGAGAAAATCAAGGGCTTCTACGTAAGTATCTTCGTAATTTTTTTAAAGTTTAAAGTTTTCATTTGATCTGGAGACGGCTCAAGTCATATGCCTAAGGTGGTACGGAAGCCTGCACACTGCTGACACGCCTGAAATTTCAATTGAGCAGGCAGGAAAAACTTTAGTGTGCTGACGTCAATGTATATTAACAGGAAAGGCATTGAAATCAGGCAACTTTTCTCTGGAGATCAGTAGCATTACATATTCACGAAAAGGGATTTACAATTCCCAAAACGAATGTAAAAAGTGAAAAATGCGAAACGTTTTGTGTCCCCAGCTATCAGGAGAGGCCAAAAGCAACTTTAGCAGTGTATTCATGTTTGTTGGCTGCGAAGAAATAAAAAAAAACTATTATCTTGTCCATTCGTTAGGACAGCTCAAGTTTGACTGCGGTTCGTACTGCGGGCGCAGTCGACTTATGCAAGGAGAGGCATACAAGCATGGGATGAAAATTAAAAAATAAAAGGTCTTCAAGTTACACATCACTCTTTTATTTATTTACGCGTTGTTTCGCTTTTCTAGGAGAATCGTGAAACACTGTCTCCACGGGAAGAATTTTTCACTAATCTAATGAAGATAGAAAAACCTTCACGGTATTCTATTGGAATGCACTTCAGATCACATGACCTGATGGTCACCTTGAACGTGGCAGCGGTCAAGTGTAAAGCGCATAACAGAACTGGGAGGAGTGAAAACGGAAAAATATTGACCAGAAAGGCAAGTTCAGATATTAGGGGTTGCAAATAGTAAATATACGAGACCGCGAGAAAAGGAGGTCTGAATGTTTAGTGCACTTGATTCCAAGACTCCGAGAGGGCGTCGCGAAGACATTCCACAAACGAAGACCCTTTAAAATTTGGACAAAAAAATCTGTGAGAATTGGATATTTTTAAAGACCATCAACCCTCCCTTATATTGATTTCGTTTCAAAAATGCTGCAAAACTAAAGCCAAATCAAAGTCAGTCAGTCATTTCTGTTATGGCAACCTAATTACAAAACCTCAAACTAATAGCACAATTTATCGAAATACAATCATACAAGCAAATGTTAAGTTTAAGATTGGTTTTGATTTTGACTTTGATTCTTATTGGTTGGAAAACATTTACGCTTTCCCTGATTGGAAATTGTTCGCTTTTGTTTTGGTATTGCACTATTACGCTTACCGATTGGCTTAAAAACTCGCGCCATTTTGTCATCCAATCAGAAGTTAAACCAAAATCAATCGTGACGCGCATGCGCTCGTTTTCCCGCCCTTCCCGTCAGCTGCATATTTCGAATTTTGATTGGTTCACTGTATTGTTTGTCTCATTTGTCCTGATTGCTCGGAGTGATAGATTCCTTTGGCTTTGGGCTTTCGACACTAAATGAAAACCGCTCTAAGAGATTCAAAAAACCTTCACTAATTATTTCTGTTATGGCAGACAAAATGATTAATTTTATCCTCTCCGCAATTTCCTTTTATCATTTATAGGATGGTGTTCAAATCTCACTTGACTACAACAGCTCAGGGTCTTACAGTTATCACAGTGGCGCGGATAAAACGAGGTCAATTTTAGAATGGATCACGTGGCCATTGAAGAACCTTGCAAATGTACTGGTCGTGCTGTTCAATTTTTTGGTTGACCTAGCGGTGAAGGTCTTTCATTGTGTAGTGTGGCCATTTAGGTTTCTTAAAAACCAAACTGTGGCTTTATACAAGTTCGTGACAGGACTTTGCAGCTCCCTGGATCAGAAAATCCAGAAGCAGTTTGAAGACCCCATAAAAATTATCGAAGCATTCCTGGAAGTGATCTGGATGGTGGTCATGATCAGCCCGTTTGTAGGAGCTGTTACTTGTCTGTGCGAGGTTATTATAACCGTCAAGAGATATATTAAGGTAGGAAAATAGATGCTCTCTAGAGAAAAAAAAGGAACTGCAGTTTAAACCTCAAAACGAACTGAAAATACCCTGTGAATGTTAATCATCCCTTGCTGTGTACTTCAGAATAACATCTTCCTAATTCTTCTCCAATTAGTTTATGTTGATCCAGAAGGAAGAATAGTCAATTTGGCCCGTGTAGTTCGAAAGGCGGATGATGTCAGTTATCCACCGGATAGATCACGAGCGGATGCTGTGGATTGTTTGTTGACACTTATTGGGTAGCGATTTAACCGGTGGATAGCGTTATCCAGCCTTCTAAAAACTGAGCCTGCTAGTTACCCCGGTGACGGACATTCGAAGATTTCCCACTAAAAAAACCCGTCTCTTCTTTTTCTTTACCTGAGATGAAGCGTCTTTGTTGCTGAGCCCAAAAAATAATTTTCATTTTTCTTTTCCTTTCAGTTTGAGACTGCATTGTTTTTTGAAGCGTATCCAGGCGTTTTTAGGATACATCACAACTTGCAAAATGATTGGAGGTAAGCTGCATTGCCCGTCTACAAAGCTGTGGGTAGATTCGCGACGAGCATTCTACATAATAAGTTTTAATGCCAACGAGGAACAAAGAGGCCTGAATGTTTGGTGCAGTTGATTCCAACTTGAAGATGTTTATGAGTCGGCCTCGTTCTTGACGTTGTGCCTTGGAGCAAGCCACACAATGAAATGTTTTCTTCCTAGGAATGTAAATAAGTACCCGAAAATTAGTGAAGCAATCTGGCAAATTGACGGTGGATGCAACGGACTGGGACTGGGGGTTGGTGGTGATGTTCTGGTATCTCACGCTTAGAGGATACCCAAAGTGAACTGAAGTAACCAATCACAGCTTTTGTTATAAAAGAGTTATAATTAACCGCTTGAATCAAAAGCATACTTTTAACGTATTATAATTTATTGACTACAGCTTAATATAAACCACTTACAGTAGCGATCAAAATAGTTTTCTAATGCGACTGAGCGTGTCTGGTGCATACTTAGCAAGCGGTTTTACTTCCACTTTTCCAGAATACTTGTCCAACTAGTACCGGCGTTGTGGCCCTGGAATTGGATGGACTCTATTGAGTGCGTTGGCTACAATTGGGTCATTCTGTATATATCGTACGCTTTGATCAGGTTCGCTATGATGGATGAGCGAAAAATGTTAAGGTAGGCCAACTCAAATCGGTTATACTTAATCGAAAAGAAACAGAGTTCAGCATGCTGAGCAGAGCGACATGCATACATTGCCCAGTCGTATAGTTTGAGAGCAGGCTCTTCGTCTTCTCTTCGCTGGTGTTCTCTTCTTGTCTCAATCAAACGCAAAGTACTATTAAGATCAGGTTGCGTGGTTATATAGCTTTGCTCTGAAACTACGTGCTCGGCGTCAATGTAGTGCTCCTATGAATGCAAATAGTCCGCTTGTATTTTAGTAAACAGTAACAGTAAGACTAATTGATGTGACTCTTAGGGCGCGTTCGTTTGGGATATTCCGGAATAAGAATATATTCCGGAATATATTCCGGCTATTCTG
Source organism: Platygyra sinensis (assembly GCA_019787425.1). Lineage (NCBI taxonomy): Eukaryota > Metazoa > Cnidaria > Anthozoa > Scleractinia > Merulinidae > Platygyra > Platygyra sinensis. The sequence goes on along the minus strand of JAHPZR010000593.1, from coordinate 1,947 downwards.
CTCCTGGGAGCAGAATAGCCAGAATGGAAATCCAGGTATTCCGGAATGAGAATAGCTCCCAAACAAACGCTTACTCGCATTATTCCAATTATCTTATTCCGGATTGATCCCAAGCGAACGCGCCCTAAACTCTATTATTAATATTCACGCACTATGTTCTCTTCTTGTAGACTGGCCAGGCACAGAGATCGAGACAACGGTCATTAACTCTTTCCAAACACGACGAAACTGGATCAAGAGACTTGCCATGAGAACTTTATCTTTTTTGACTTCTTATTTGTTGTTCATTATCAAACATATAAAACTTTATTTTTTATGCTCAGTAAATATACATGCATACAGGTTGTTCTTGTTGTCCCTTGCTGTGCTGGTTGTTTGCCTTTCGTGAGAAGTATTTGATTTTGATCTGTAGCCAGACTGAGTGTCCATCTTCAGGGAGGACAGCTCCAGTGTGATTACTTAAATAAATTGAAGTTGATGTATAGGTAAATGAATTGCCCTGGCGAGTTTTGAAAAGCTTCAAGCTGTGAAGCATTGGCCTCGGAGGTTTATCTGGGGTCGCCTTTGACGAAGAACATTCACTCGAAATGTGATCTTTTCCAATTAACAAACCGGACGACGAAATTCGCTACAGCGGTTATAATTTTCCTTTTGCCAACCTCAAGTTTATAAGAGAAGTGTAACAACACTCTTTCTTTAGAATCCCAATGGGTATCATACAATAAGATGCTCAAGCAAGAATCAACTCAAGAGTCAACAGGTCCCCACTGTGGCTCGAGCTGAAGCTCAGCCATAAATAATATACAAAAAAACGGGGCGCATAAGCACCGAGTTTTTTTTATGATCATTCCGTATTCAACACGAGGGCAAGTGAAATCGTTTGTTTTCATTAAAGACTTGTTAAATTACAAATCGCCCTAATGATGTGGACCTTCAAGTGTGATCTTCACGAAGTTATCGAAAGAAAATTAAAGGCGGCAAAATGTTTTAGCGTGGTATAGCACGGTGTTCACTGAGTGTACGGCTACATGAGTTTAATTTAGTTTAGTTTTTGGGACTCATAGATTCCTCAGCACGCAAAAAAATGCACAGTTTAGCTCGCTATAAACCACTTAATTGTTGATAAACGAGATTCGGTGAAGCAATCAGAAAGCTAGAAAAGGCTACGTTGAGGACCTAATGACAACTAGAATCATTGAGCATTTTTGAGAGACGAAATTCCTGTCTTTCCACCGAGGGTTTGCATTCTATGATTCAACCCTTATCAGCTCAACCAAGGCGGGGATTATTACTTTTCGTCGTCATGCATCTACGGTGCAACATAGCTTTTGCGTAATGGCAGTCAGAGCTATTTTATAACAATATCGGGCTGAAATCTGCCAAATCATAAGCCTCATGATTCGGAATATCTTAAGAATAACCCGAGATTGAGACTTTTAAAAATAGAATATGATTTTGTGTGTTGCAAATTTGTAAATACAACACAATCACATGTTTTAATTAAATCGTCTAAAATTCTATCTTTTCTAAAGGGCAAAACTAGCCAATAAGCAACAAAACAGCACTAGCCGTATGGAGCGTGTTTGCTCTGATACCAGCTGCAGGCTGATTCCAAAATTACTTTAATAAACGGATCTCAAATCTCAAACATCAGCCTTACCGTATTCACCTCGCTATCGCTCGTTCAATGCGGCAAGGTCTCAGTCTGAGATATTCTAGTAAACACCTTACTCTCGGTTAATAAGTAGTTATTGATGTATGAACACACATATATAATGGGGGTTCTGGGACAATTTTTTTGGGACCCGCCGGCTCGCAAATCTCGCCGGCGCTTCCCAGAAAAATTGTCCCAGAACGCCCCATTATCAATGTGTGTAAGAGAAAAAAGTCTCGTCTCAGAATTATTTTCTATTGGAGAAATGTGCGGCTAATATAGAAAGCAATGGC
>JAHPZR010000592.1:0-29411 GCA_019787425.1 Platygyra sinensis | reverse complement strand
ATTGTGTAACAAAGCAGTTCCAAAAGACGTGGACTGTGACATGCAAGTGCTTTAGCATACTTTATTTCTGGAATACGCAACAGAAATGAGGGGAAATAAATGCAAGGCAGTTTTCTACAGGTATAAACAAATTGGCATATGAAGTTTAGAGCTGTTTTTGGCCATTTTCAATTTTAGCTAAAAATCTAGAAGATGTTCTTGCACGCAGCCTTTCAATTATAATAAACAGGGATCTTTTGGATAAAATGTTACATCTTTTCTATTGCCTGTTGTTTCCAGTTAGGGACCTTAAAAAAATGGAAATCCTGAGGGGAAGGGGGTTCTAGTGGTCAGGGAAATCCTGTTAGGAGGGGGGGTCAAAAATGCTTGCCATCTGTTGGGGGGTGTGTATTTTTTCTGGAATAACCCAATAAAAAGCTCAAGGCTATGTTTACTGATAAAATTGATATATACATGTAGCTAAATTATAATTACAAAATTTTAATACACTTTATTAGGGTGCATTTCTTACCTCAATGCAGCTAACAGTAAATTACAAACTCAAAAAATTGAACAAAAAAAAAAGTAAAAGAACTAAAAGAACTCTGCAATACAATGAGCTGTTAGTTTTTTTTTTTTTTTTTTTTTTTATTGCGTTACTTACTCTATTTACAATGTGATACTTACGTTACCTACATTACACATTACATACATTAATCACTACTTATTTTGCAATACTTGCATCAGTTAAAATTTTCTAATCTTTTTTTTTTTGGCACACACACACACATACATGTACCCGTAAAATGCACTCATTTAGTTTTGGAGGCGTTACATTAAAATAGCTTTTTCTTTAAACTAGTTAAGATAATTGTCCCAAGAGATTGAAAAAGATTATTTCATAAATTTGCTGTTGTTGTTCTCCCCACACCTTAAAAAGGAAAAGAATATCTGAAATTGTTTTCACGTATAAAGGCTCCCCACTTTACATTGAATTTCTCTAAATTTCCATTTTGAATAGCATAGCGTCTCTCCACTTCTAAGCAGGTTACAAAGTTCTGTATGCAAAGAGCTGGTGATGGAAAAAGGCGCATCGATTTGGACCAGTGGATGTGATATCTGCAGATAAGGAGAAAGTGGTGGGACAAAATACTTGAGGCGTTATCAACGAAACCTAGACAGGATTGAAAAGAGAAAACATCGTTCGGAAAACATGCCCTTTTGCTCATCCACTGTTTAATTTCATTCCAAAAAGCTTGAACAAAAATACATTCCCAGAACAAATGTAAAATAGTTTCCGGGTGTTTTTTACAGAAACTGCAAAGGTTATCAGCGGCGATACCAATTTTGAATAAATAACTGTTTGTAGCTATTCTTCCATGAAGGAATTTAAACTGAAAGGTTCGCAATTTCGATTTGCGGGTGCACAAGAAAGCCAAACTGTATGAGCTACGCCAATCTATATAGTCCACCGATTGAGAGTTGCAATCTGAGAGCCATTTACTTTGACTTTGAGCTGTTAGTTACTGTATTTGTTTATTTCACAAAAAGCCTAAATTATATATGGACAAATTAAATTATTACAGTCTGATACATGTGTACTGTCTTTAAAATTAATTTTCATTTATTAGTTACATGAACAAAATATTGTATTGTTGCTTATGTTTGGATATAACTTTTGTAGCCTGCGGACTGTTGCTCATTGTAAAGTTCAGTATTTTTGACACTATGGTGGCTGAACTATCCAAAGTTATTATAATTATACGTTGAAAATGCTAATAAACAAATACCTGAGTTCTTAATCAAGGCAATGAAGGAGTCATTCATCTCCTCTCCTTTCTTTAAAGTTATAACCTTTCTAATTTCCAGCTAGATCCAAGCATATTTTCAATGATTTGGAAAGCCACCCCGCTCCCCCTCCCCCCTAACCAGCCAGACAATGGAGATCGACGATTTTCGGAAGTAATTTGCTATGATTGTAAATCAAACGAGATAGGACCATAGACATGGAGGAAACAGCAACTGCAACATAACAACTGTCTTTCAAGAGGCTGAATAATCCATGATTTAGAAATAAGTCGGACGTATAAACGGATCAAAGGAAGGGCTGCAAGGGGGGTGCAGCTTCGGCCGGAACTTGCAAGTTGTACGTTTTCTACGATGCTTACCTGAAAGGGTATCAATGGATGAAAAATTACTCCTTCATTGTAAATTGTACGGATCGAGTCCTGTAAGATGACAATAACACTCATTAATACTGAAAGCTTTGTGAAAGCTATCAAATACATGTACACACTGATGTACCCAACTAATGAATTCGAACGCGGAAGTGGTGTTACTGCAGTTAACAGATCAATGAGTCGTCGAACACTAAAGAAACGTATTCCTGCTGTTACAAAAAGTACAACTGATTGTCTCTGAGCTAACCTTGGTGTAAAAACGACTTGATTTTTCCACAATTTCACCAAATAGAAATTACCTCCGCGTTGAAGCGACAAAAATGCAACAGTGACTGGCAACTTGGGGATCTGGGACAGTCCCAAGAATGTCCCAGAAGCCCTAGCGCCTACAATCAGGAATGGCATTGTAAGGACTTGTGAACTTTGGAATAATCATACAGTGCACTGCGAAATAAATGAACTGGAAAGATTTCCATATAACCCCATACATTTAATATGCATGCAGAATGATAATTATGCATGCGTTCTATTGTTTTTGAAGACAATAGCAACTCTCTAAAGCATTGAATATATACATTGCTAATTGTTACTTACTGTCTTGTGAATAAAACAGGATTGCATTGCGTGCTGTCTTTTTACCTCTTCTCTTCTTTCCCTAGCTCTATTCTCAGATCTATTTCTTTCTCTTCCCTATTACCCAGGCTCCTTACGCTTTTTTTCCTTCTATTTTCTTGTACCCTTGCAGGTCTTGAATCACTTACCTTTTATGGCATAGCCTCTCGTTTACCAGCCTCTCTTCAAAAACCCACTCTGAGTACGAGGTTCAGTTTAGAATTACGCCTCAAAAAAAAAAAAAATTACTTGACTCGTTCACATTCCCAAAAAATTACATTTTACTTATTCATATGGGCTCCTGGTTTAATGCATGTTTCACGCGCACGAAAACATCCATTGGATTTTTTTATTAACTTGGTCCCAGGTGAGTTTCCGGTTTCTTTTTCGTAGCATTCACTTGAAAAATGACCCGATGCTACAAGAGTAGGCTCACAGTATCGTTTAAGTCAAAGCCTTTTTCATCGTTGTAAAAACGTCTTCGTAATCTTCTTCAAGAATGTTAAATGCTTTACCTCTTAAGTCTACGACGTCTTTGACTGTTTGTCCTCGTCCTGTGCCAGTGGAGATGCCTTCCTTTACTTTATGCCAACTGTTCGCGAAAGGAATGCAGTCGATACTGATACAACGAACATCAAACTTCAGGGATTTCATCGTTAGTGACTGTTCGTGTTCCAACAACAACAACAACAACACCCTTATTCTTAAGAAATATTAAATGAACCTTAAATGAAATTAAAACTAAAAGGGTGTTGGCTTCTTAAAATAACCAGAAAGTTAACAAGACTAGGAAGCCAAATTACATAGAATAAATTACAATATTGTTCCCTAAGCGTTGAAAAAAACAAAACTCAAATGAAAGGTATGGGGTTATACAGAAATCTTGCCATATCCAATAACGGGTTTGTGGCGAAGTCACGTGTGGTTAAATATGAAAACTTGTACATAGATACCCATCGTATTCCAAACCAATTTATCGTAATTTGGACACAGTTTTCATCAGCAATGTTTTTATTGGTTCTATATTTTACGATATAAGGATGTATTTTTTATTAGTTTATGAAAGAGCACTAGCCGTTTTTCTCCAGTTTAAAAAATCGAAAACACAAAATAAGTGATTTGCGATAGTAATTCTCCAGTATTCCACCCTTTGGCACTCTCGCGATATTTCTCTAATTATAAAGCTCAGTGGCGCCCAAATTAGTACCCAATGAATAATTGAAAAATAAGGGGGGAGGGGAGGGAGGCATAACAATTTACGATAAGCTGCATCACACTTGAGCTCTCGTTCTTGTGTAACGTTTAATAGTTTTCTGTAAAGAAAAACGCAGCCTCAGCTAGATAAATTTTACTTCGAGTGAGCGGGAGTCGCTTTAAGAGCGTGCGTTTTTATTCTAGCAGGGCTCATGGTGGAAAAGTTGCGGCTGTTTCGCAGGCCAAACAGGCTTTTGTGGGCGTGGTCAACACAGTTACATGTAGCCTCAGTCTCACTTATTTGTGGATTCTGAACAGTAACAATCTTTCTTTAAAATGTTCATATTGTGAAAAATACATGTATGTAAATTCAGTGGTCATGAGCATTGGACAAAGGATTGGTCGAGATAGCAATTGTCACTGACTGTAATCCATACATTACTGATTAGTGATGTGATAGTTGGGACAAATTAGAAGAACAGTCAAATTTACTGGATGATAAGTTTGTTTATTTCGAAACACTTCTTAACAATGAACATTGAAGTAATCACTCTTGAAAATTAAATGACTTACAGTCAAACTAAGTGAAGCGTACCCCTCAAGATTGCATTAATGAATTGATTATTTGAAAGTGTGACCCGCGAGTCGTTTCAAGAATGCAACAATGAATTGATTATTTGAATATTGAACTCTCTCGTTCGATCCAAGAATACGGCTAACGGCTTCCGTTTTCAAAATATCATTTCACTACTGCATTCTAGAAAAGACTAGTAGGTTTCAAACCTACTAGTCGTAACAGTGAATTGATTTTTCGAAAACGGAACCCGTTAGCCGTATTCTTGGATCGAGCGAGCGAGTTCAATATTCAAATAATCTATTCATTATTGCATTCTTGAAACGACTCGCGGGTTCAAGTTTCAAATAATCAGTTCATTAATGCAATCTTGAGGGGTACGCTTCACTTAGTTTGACCGTAATTCTCTGTTCCACCATTTCTGTTCATAGTGCTATGCGGCACAACATTTATATGTACCCTTACTTTCTCTTCGCCGCGATTCATCACCTAAAATCGTCCCCGACACCTGCGCTGTAGCTTCGTCGGCAGAGCAACGGTAGATCTAAATCCGGAGGTTGTGGGTTCGATTCCCGCCGAGGTCGAAAGATTTTTTTCTTCACCTCATGTGGTTCCCTGATTCCCTTACTGAACTAGGGCTAACGCCCATTGGGTTTTCCATGGGTTTGACATAGCACTGTAATTTACACTTCAGAGTTAATTCTCTGTTCCACCATTTCCTTTCGTAAATGGCTGCCAATTAAAAGTTCATTTGTAGATATTAAAATTAGCCTGACAAATCTGATTTTTGAGTTAATAATTCAAATGAATTTTTACTCTCAGACGAGCTTAGTGAGGCTAATTTAAATGAATATAAGACAATTTTAAATCGACAACCATTTATGAGGTCTACTCTACAGTGTATATATAGTAATAATCACTGTAGTCGTCATCATCATCATCATCATGATCATCATCATAGTCATCATCATCAGTACCATAATCATCGTCGTAGTCGTCATCATCATCATCATCATCACTATTATTTGCATTGCTTACAGTACACTAAGTGGCATTACTTGCGGTACAGTTATTTACATTACATACAATAACTTACGATAAATACATGTCTCCAAGGTCATTAACTAAGTACAGAACAGCTGCGTCCACATTTACATAATTGTTTTCATACACATATGTTACATAAAATACTACTGCCAATGTTTTTTGACAGTGTAAAATCCATCAGATCAAAAATAGATCTTACTGTCTCGCCAATTTAACGATCGTTAATGAATCTGGTTTGATTGTGATGAACAATAGTAGGTAAGGCATTCTTAATTTTAGTGGCGAAAACTTTTCACGATTTTCTCTGGGAGCTCGAATCAAGATGGTCCGTACAACCTGTCGCCCAAATGCCGGATGACCACCCTGAAATCAAGAGGGAGACTCGAGCCCTTTTCTCTCTTACCAATTAACGCTGACATTAATTGTATCAACCAACTTTTTGGGTACTACTCATCATGGTCTCGCCTTAAGAAATTTCGTCGCCTGGATTTCTGATCTGAAAGGCGTAGAGAATGCCTGGTGCTAGTACAGGACTCCTCTGAAGACGGGACGTACGAAACTATTAGTGTAGACTAGATTGATCAAGCAGGAAAGGAAGTTCTCAAATTCGTTCAGCGACAACGTTTCGAAGAAGAGTTGTCACGGCTCGAAGAACAAGAAGACATAAACGGAAGCGACTACTTGCAAAAAGTGCTAAGGAGAGGAAACCGCAAATTAAGAAATCTAGTGCGATCTACAAGCTTGATTCAATGAAGGTTGGTGGTCTGCTGTACGTCGGTGGGCGATTGAAACAAGCACCAATCACATACGCCGCAAAACACCAAATTATTCTGCCAAATAAGCACGACGATGTAGATTTGATTGTGGGCTACTACTACTTGATGTTTGGTCATTCGCGTCTAAAGCAAGTGTTAACCATGCTTCAAGGAAAGTTTTGGATTCTTAAACCGAGGACGGCTGTAATGGGGGTTGCCATCGACTGCAAAGGGAGGCATGCCCCGCTAGGAAAGCAGAAAATGGCAAACCTGCCAACAGACCGCGTGATAGCTGCAAAACCACCCTTTACGCTTGTAGGAATTGACTGTTTTGGTCCGTTTCTTATGCGAAAAGGGAGAAGCCTTGTGAAAAGATATGGTGTTCTGTTAACTTGTATGTCCATATGGCCCCTTAACAAAGACGGCGTCGCTCGAAGAGTAACAGTAAAAACCAAGACATCCACCCTACAATATGACCTTTTCACAAAATTATATTACTCGAGTCCGCTTAGATGTTCTTTACCGATGCAAGTTCTAGGAGCTAAATGTCGCGTGGAACTGTTTTCCAACTGCATGCCTGTTGAGATCAAGCACTTGTTCACGGAACGCCCCCTTTTTGAACACTAGAAGATTGAACTAAGCTAGTAACGAACAATTGGTCAACGCCCTTTATAAAGCTTCGCGTACGTATCCAGGATCTGTTCAATTCCTACTTTATCATTTTGGTGGAATTTCTGTAAGTCGTATTCATCATGGTTTTCTTTGCCTAGCTTCCTTCACTTACTGTTGTATTCATTTTCTATTTGCTGGTCATATTTCCTGGTCAAACTTATCCGTAAAGATAAATGAAGTCGTACCATGTTTGGATTTGGTGCCAGTTTGGTTCCCACTCGATTAATACCATGGCCAAACCGCGATAACATGTTAACCGTTTTTTCATTACTGCTTTTATTCCCGAGGTAGCCATGTTTTCTTCACGTGGTCGAAAAAACTGGAATTCGTAATGAGGTCGCCATCTTGGATTCGCGCGGCATGGTCTGGGCCGGGTTGAGGGTTGACAAAGCGAGCGAGGGGGGCGGGGAGAAGGGCAGAGTACACGCCATTTCTAACTTCCCCCCTCTTCGGTGGAATCAGTTGCGGTCCTAGAATCATTTGAGAAAGTCGTTGACATTTGACTTCATACCACAGGGACACTAAGAAACGACTATGCAGATAGTTAACTGACAACTTTTATCGCTTTTATTTTCTCTCGATCACCAGAAAAGTCTACCTGATAGAATTAAACTTACTTAAACTTCATCGTCTTTCGTTTTAAACTGGTTCTCATCACTTGTACAATAAAACTACAATACATACTACTGTATTCTCATCAGGAAGAAAAGTCACTTGTTTTACAATACAGCGAGGTGCAGTAATTGTTACACAATAAAGAAACTTCATACAAACGAGACGAATCCACCGTGGCAGATCTTTAGCATTTTTCTACAGTTTTTCTAAAAAAATTAAGAAACCTAGAAATCTAAAGTGCTTTAAAGTGCTTTTAAACTGTTTTTATTAAGTACATAACTCAACACATCTCTTCGTTATATTTTCCTTTGAAAAAAGTTTTAGTAAAAAATCGAAAGCGCTTTTAGAACTACAATACACAGATAATTTAATCACTATGCGCTGCGCTAAATCGAGTATTTTAATAAAATCTTTCATGGTAGGAGAAAAACAATTTATAATGCTGTGGTCCTGAAATAAATTATTTTTGTTTAAGGTTGGAGTCTCGAACTCTTCCCTGTTATCCCTAATTTTAACATCTATTTCACAAATTCACGTCAGTTTTTTGTGTGTCTGTCATAACATTGCCAAAGTGGCTGCGGAACCAACTCGCCGTAAACAAACATAATTAAATTTTATTCAAAGTGACGCGAACACTGTCAATAGCTTTTATCGCTTTTTGATTGGCTACTAAAAAGTCAATAAAATCCAATTGGTTACAAGCTTAAAAGTTCGAAGGCTGCAAGTTGAGCTGTTGAAACATTGAATGAATCAAAATTTTATCGGTCTGTTCTCTTATTGATGACAAAAACGAGCCAGTCAGCGCGCAAGAAATTAGACAGTTATGTCTCGTTCGGTCGCAAACTTAAATAATGCAAACATTGCTGAGAATCTCTACAAAACTTGTCTAAGATTATGATAAGGTTCAAGGTACAACTTTACTCTGCAAAGAATACCTAGACACTAGACCCTACTCTAATATAACTAACATCTTATTTATTGCTGAAAATAAACAATTCTAACTAGCTATCAAATTACACCAATTTAACATTATCAAGTTTTTGTCTTGAATAGTTTTCACTGAATAGTCGCGGTTGTAATTCTCCGAAGAACGACTTCAAACAATGATTTTTCAAATACATTTTGTCGTACTTGCCAGAAAGTTGTATTTCTAACGTTTTCAAGTTTTTGTCCTCAATCTGAAATAAATTTGTAGTGTTTAAATCCTCTCTACGTATAGTCATAAAAGCTAATAAGAACCAACGTTTCCTGTTTCAAAAAATAAAATTCTCTGGAACATTTTCTGTTCCTGTATAATACAAATACATGGCATCTTATGCTTGGTCCGTTCAGTTACAAGGTAGACTTTGGATCAAACGAACACGCGAGAGCGTACAGAATAGACTAGGCACGACATGATTTCAGCTTCCACTGCTCGTGCTAATTTCCTCACAATAAGATCACTAAAGATTTTTGTAAGTTTACGGTTTGTAGACTCTGAACTCGAGCCCCGGTTAGTACGCCACGTTGCCAAATCTATATACTTTACAGCACCGTCTGAATGTCAACTGTTTTGTTCTGACCATGCTTCGAGGTCATCTCAGCATCTAGAGCTGAACAGACACTCGCAAATGAATTCTACTTGTTAACATTCAAATCATTCTTTATACTGTATCTAGTAACATTTCTTCTGAAACTAACTTGGTTGATTAAAAAAAAGCACGCGGGAAATTCTCCTGTAAAGGACAATATCAAGACAGCCTTCAGGACACAGCGCGGATTGCTGGGACTAAAGAAGATGCACTCCATCTTGCCGTGCTTCTTGGTAGAACGAGAAGCGCGAAGTTAGCGAATGTTCCCTCGTTATACGCACTCGTAGCTAGCATCGCAGACTGCCTGCAAGCTCAAGAAGTGAAACCAAGCACTGGGATTAACATCATCACCGTAATAATCCTCGTAGACTGTCTACAGGCTCAAGGAAAGTCAAGCCGGGTCAAGCATTAGGATTAAGATCATCATGGTCGTCGCGGTCATCTTCATCTTCATCACCATGTACATCATTTGACAAGAAAACTCCTACAAAAAATACGCAGCTCATTACATTGCTCGAGATGACCATGCAAATGATATAAAACTAGTAAATGACGGGTAAAGGCTCATCAAAAAAACCTATCCTATCAATATTAAGCTGTGTTCACATTAAAGCCGAAACATGATTAGAGAAACATGTTTCAAGACAATATGCTTCAGCTTAACATGTTTATCGCTGCATTATTAACATCAGATGTCGGTTTCAAGTTTCATGCACGGTTGTATAATTTATGTCTTTTCATGGTACTCGCATAAATTTTTCACACTTTACCAAGTTTTGCTGCAATGTTCTCTCAAATATTCTGCTCTCTACCAATCACCGATAATTGCCGTTGTATTTCTTCATCGGCCCATATTTCAACTAAACATTTGGTCTGATAACGGCTCCAATTTTGGTTCTTTTGGGCACTCGCCTCCTCTCCACACCTATCTGCCATTTTGGACGTGTTTGGTCTCATCATGATTGAAACAACCTCGCGAGATTGCTTCAATCATGCTCAGAATAAGTATGTTTCAACCATGATTCGCACAATGCAATGTCTGATGTGAACACTTTTCACTGACAACGGAACATGTTTCATTCGTAATCAGACTAATCATGTTTCGGCCTAGTGTGAACACAGCTTTAGTCCAACTACAAAGGCAAGGCGCACTAATCACCATTTTATATAAAGCTTTTAGGAGACACGTCACATGAGTAAAACAGCTCGTCACGCCGGTTACAGGCGGCAAAAGGGTCAATACGTCAGGAAAACTGATAAAGACAAGCATGAAAAGTATAACACGCGAAAGCAAATATACATGTATATAACAGTTCTCGCAGGTCAGAGTCTCGCCTAACTACAAAGAACGGCCAGCAACTAAGCATGTTACCAGTTAAAGCTCTCAGTCAAACTATGAAAGTATGGTGTACATCTACATGACAATACAAGACGAGAAGAAATTTCTCTACCTCTGGAATTTCCTATTTCAATCCAGCCTGTTTTTTCTGAATTCAACTTGAATACGTGACCACTAATTAAGAATACTCCATGGAATATTCAAGGATTCAAAGAATCCGCGTTCATGCGTGTCGGGCAATGGGAAGCCGAGCTTTGTTACTTAATCAAGTAATTAGGCGACCGTTCACTAATTATGGATTTGGGGGCGAGGGGGAGGGCGGAGAAAAATTAGGGGAAACATCGAAAAATTTCAACAAAGAGGAGTGGCTCCCAATTTTTATGGACCTGATAAAGGTGGGGGTGGGGACGACCTTGAAAAAAACATTAACTGTTTTTTAAATCTTTAATTTTATCAGACCATCCTTATCAGAAAATAAAGATTACTAAATATCTTGTACACAGATGAATTTACCTTGTTAAAAATGCAAACTAAGAAATTAGAATTTATATGTCAGGTGACACAAGATAGTATCTGTCAAATTCATGTAACAATATGTAACAATGATAATTACTCGAGTGATTTTGCGAATTGGAAATACAAGCCCCTATGCTTTCATGAAGGATCTCTCGATTGCTATTTTTCAACAGGACAATGCTTAATATGTGTATGTTTCAATTAAGAAAATTATGTTAAACCTGTCATTTAACAAACTTGGATGCAGATATCTTTTAACTGCATTGGAGTAGCATAACATCTAATAAAGCAGGTAGTATGTCCAAACTGTCAACTACCAATGTCGTTTAATCTCAAAAGGGCTTGAAAAAGATTACTTTCAGTCTCTGCAATCACTTTCACTACTTTCTGACATAACTCTCTTCACTACTGTAATAGAAAACAGCAGCGTCATTAAGGTTCTCCAACATCCTTTTATCCTCAGATTTTTCTGTTTGGAAATATCAAAGGGGGATTTTTGCCCCTTTTGCCCCATAACGAAACGACGAAACGGCGTAACGACAAACGACGACGGACAGATGTGGTCAGTGATGAGTCGAACTCGTAAAACGACGAGTCGAAGAGGCCAACCGACGAATCGAACTGACAAGATGACTCGACTAGAAGTATCGGCTTGCGGAAACGATGAAACGCCATAACGAAACGAGTCGAACATTTTGTCCAAGATCTACCTTCATAGCTCAGAAATATATGTAAAGAAAATTGGTGGGGCTTAGACGTTGCAGTCCATAGGGGGGGGGGGGGGGGGGGGCAGCCCACCCGTGTTTAATTAATGAACGGCCCCTAAAGGTAAAACCACAGAACAGATCCTCTGTAGTGTAGGCTCCCTTTTGCAGACTCAGTTCTGAGTCTGGGGACATAATAATTTATCTCAGAATTTCTGAGATTGTGTGAATGTACATTTGAGGTATTGGTAAAGATCCTCCTCAGATACGCTGGGGAAAGATTATTATGGATTTTATACATTGTCACAGCCAACTGTTTAAGTCTTACATATTCTAGCCTTTCCCAGCCAAGCTCATCCAACAAAACACTTGAGCGAACATCATAGTTAGAAAAGGTGAGAATGCTAGCAGACCTATTCTGCAGCTTTTGAAGTTTGTCTGCTAGTCCCTTATTGATATTACCCCATACGGCACCACAGTAATTAAAATATGGTATTACCAGTGCATTGTACATATTCACTCTAGTATCAAATGGTATAAAATGACTTACACGCCTTAAGATAGCAATACCAGCGGATATTTTCTTTGAAATGGTATCAATGTGTGGGCGCCAGTTCAAAGATTCATCAATTTGAACTCCAAGGGATTTATGTTTAATTACTCTTTCTATGGGTGTATTATTAACTTTGACTGTGAAGTCACTATTTATTTGGGATAACTAAAAGATTGGCTCCCTATAAGCATGTATTTAGTCTTCTTAACATTTAAAGTTAATTTGTTTGCTGACAGCCATGACTGGATTAAATTCATATCATAATTCATTTTATGTTCAAGGACACGTGGGTCTTCTGCAGATGTGGTAAGGATAGTATCATCTGCATACATTCTGGCTTTTGAAAACAAATTACATGAAGGGAGATCATTAATATAAATAGTGAATAAGAGAGGGCCTAAAATAGACCCCTGTGGAATACCACATGTTATATTACAGAAACAATTTAAAAAGACGGTTAGGACTTGATTCCATATCTCAAACGGCCCTTGGATACGTTGTGATGCGTACACAAAGTAAATACTGATTATAGGCCTTAGCACTGAAAATACTGATTAGGGTTAGGGTTAATGGTTAGCTTCTTTATAGCGTTCGGGTTTTCGATGTAATACTTAAATCAAACCATCCCCTGGTAGCGAATCCTCGGTGGTCCAGTGGTTTGAGTAGAAGACTGCCGATCTGGCACGCCGGATTCAAATCTACCTCGTCACACCAATTTTTTTTTCTCCTTTAATTTTATTATTATTATTATTTGTATTCACATTCCTAAATATAGTACAAGTTTACCATAATTAATATTTTTTTTTACAAGTGAATTACAAATTCCGATTGCAAGCAACTAATAAATTATCATTAATTATCACACAAAAACATACACAAACACAAACACAATAGGCACATAGATAGACTTACACTTTGACAACATTTCTTGAGCAGAAACTAAGCCTCTGTGTCAAGAAAGTTAGAAATTTCATGTGAGTGTAAGTGAATAGGGAGAGGGCGGTTTGAGAAATAGAAACAAGTCTTTACCTTAAAAGATTGGAAACAACAGAGATTGCGTGATTCAAAGTTGACTCAGTGCTTGGGTTGTAAGAGATTTTGCTCATGAAACGTGACATAGTTACCGCCGTCATCTACTGTTACATCACGACCGAATTTCATTACGCAAACACGAAAACTTGTGATCGGAGAATTTTGTTTATGTCTAAGGAAAAAATACCTTGACCTTTCAAACGAATGTAAATCTACATATGTTAAAAGGGTTTTTGGCTACTAAGGCTGAAATTATCCAGAGTTAAGCTGTATTTTCGTTTTGCGTGCGAAACAGAAGATTTTGTAATCTGGAATTTTTGTTTCTTTTCACTTTCGAAGGGAATATTCAATGCGCTAAAAAGGTATTACGTCTGGCCATGGAATACGCTGACGGTGATAAATGTAAGATCGTGTTTACTTCGCCAGAAGAAATGGTGGAATTTTCTGGGGAAAAAAGTTAAAACTTAGCCTTAGTGCTCGCCAAAAACCCTTTTAACATATGTAGATTTACATTCGTTTGAAAGGTCAAGGTATTTTTTCCTTAGACATAAACAAAATTCTCCGATCACAAGTTTCGTGTTTGCGTAATGAAATTCGGTCGTGATGTAACAGTAGATGACGGCGGTAACTATGTCACGTTTCATGAGCAAAATCTCTTACAACCCAAGCACTGAGTCAACTTTGAATCACGCAATCTCTGTTGTTTCCAATCTTTTAAGGTAAAGACTTGTTTCTATTTCTCAAACCGCCCTCTCCCTATTCACTTACACTCACATGAAATTTCTAACTTTCTTGACACAGAGGCTTAGTTTCTGCTCAAGAAATGTTGTCAAAGTGTAAGTCTATCTATGTGCCTATTGTGTTTGTGTTTGTGTATGTTTTTGTGTGATAATTAATGATAATTTATTAGTTGCTTGCAATCGGAATTTGTAATTCACTTGTAAAAAAAAATATTAATTATGGTAAACTTGTACTATATTTAGGAATGTGAATACAAATAATAATAATAATAAAATTAAAGGAGAAAAAAAAATTGGTGTGACGAGGTAGATTTGAATCCGGCGTGCCAGATCGGCAGTCTTCTACTCAAACCACTGGACCACCGAGGATTCGCTACCAGGGGATGGTTTGATTTAAGTATTACATCGAAAACCCGAACGCTATAAAGAAGCTAACCATTAACCCTAACCCTAATCAGTATTTTCAGTGCTAAGGCCTATAATCAGTATTTACTTTGTGTACGCATCACAACGTATCCAAGGGCCGTTTGAGATATGGAATCAAGTCCTAACCGTCTTTTAAATTGTTTCCGGATAATGTTTTCTCGCAAAAACGTTGTTGCTAAATATTACGTAATGTTTTTGTGAGCGCAAGAGTTAAAAAAGCGTGGTTTTAAGTTTTTTTAAACTTCTTGTTTTTTGAGTTTTGTCGGTTACAAGTCCCAAACCTCCGCGGATGATGTCATCATCAGCCAATTACAGGCCTTTTCTCAGCTCTTTTCTTCATACCTCCCTTCAGGAGAGTTTTGTCTAGTTAGCGAATTAAATAAACTTTCGATTAGTTGGGGAGGAATGTTTATTTGGTCAAAATTGGGTTAAAATCCCTCGGAGATGGACGTCAAGGCATTTGCAAGGATAAAGAATGTAACTTAGGACCAGTTGCTGGCTACTAAGGCTGAAATTATTCAGAGTTAAGCTGTATTTTCGTTTTGCTTGCATGTTCACTTTCGAAAGGAATATTGAATGCGCTAAAGAAGGTATTACGTCTGTCGTCAGCCATGGACTCCGCTGTTGGCGATAAATAAGATTGTCTTTACTGGAATGCCCTTACGGTGATAAATAAGATCGTGTTTACTTGGCCAGAAGCAATGCTGGAGTTTTCTGGGAAAAAAATAAAACCTTGGCTTTGAACAGATGCAAATATATATTCGTTTGGAAGGTCAATTGTGAGACCTTTTCCCCCTTCAGGCTACAATAGGTAAACAAAGTCTCCGATTACAAATCACACAACCACGCTATGTAAAGAATGTGAAAATCTCTTACAACCCTAGGCACTAAGCCAACTTTGAATCACGCAATCTATTGTTTCCAATCTTTTAAATTGTTTCCGGGTAATGTTTTCTCGCAAAACGTTGTTGCTAAATATTACGTAATGTTTTTGTGAGCTCAAAAGAGTTAAAAGAGCGCGGTTTTAAGTTTTTTTTTAAACTTCCTGTTTATATCATGAACTCATAAAGCATGTGATGGCTTTCCCGAGAGACGACGTTCCATACGCATGCTAAAATCTAGGAGGCAAGATAACAAGGTTGGCAGGGGCAAGGTGACAAAATTTTAAGGCTCGTACTCCTAATTGTACAGATATGAGAAAGTAAGATTCCTAGAGAAGGAGTAAGGTTGCAAGGAAAAGCTGTAAGGCTGTTTATATACTGTAAGGGTTTTGAACCACCACAAATATGCAAGGTTGTAGAGCTATATGGTTGTAATGTTTCGCTAGTATCGATGTAAAGTGCACGGCTATAATTTTGCAAGTCTGTAAAAAGCGTTAAAAGCAGAAACATGAAAAGCTTTAGCCATGCAAAAATGCAAGTCTGTATAAATGATAACCTGGGCTCTCACATTTATATGGACCCTTTTCATAGATGGCTCATCATCAATCATCATCAATCTTTATTTAAACACAAAATCATATCATTTAACACGGTCTTCCTAGGAATCGTGTTTAAAACTAGACTAAAATACTCTAACGAACTATTGACTATAATGTTAAAAGCACAAAAACTTACATTATGAATAATAAGAGTTACAATGGGTCAAGGTGTATTAGAAAAATCTTTCCCATGAAATGAAGTTTTAAAAACATTTAAACTAGGCAGTTTTCTAATCTCTGAGGGAATGTTGTTCCACAGAACAGATCCTCTGTAGTGCAGGCTCCCTTTTGCAGACTCAGTTCTGGGTCTGGGGACGTAATAATTTATCTCAGAATTTCTGAGATTGTGTGAATGTACATTTAAGGTGTTGGTAAAGATCCGCCTCAGATACGCTGGGGAAAGATTATTATGGATTTTATACATTGTCACAGCCAACAGTTTAAGTCTTACATATTCTAGCCTTTCCCAGCCAAGCTCATCCAACTAAACACTTGAGCGAACATCATAGTTAGAAAAGGTGAGAATTCTAGCAGCCCTATTGTGCAGCTTTTGAAGTTTGTGTGCTAGTCCCTTATTGATATTACCCCATACGGCACCACAGTAATTAAAATATGGCATTACCAGTGCATTGTACATATTCACTCTAGTATCAAAAGCCGTATAAAATGACTTACACGCCTTCAGATAGCAATACCAGCGGATATTTTCTTTGAAATGGTATCAATGTGTGGGCGCCAGTTCAAAGATTCATCAATTTGAACTCCAAAGGATTTATGTTTAATTGCTCTTTCTATTGACTTTGACTGTGAAGTCACTATTTATTTGAGATAACTTAAATTGGCTCCCTATAAGCATGTATTTAGTCTTCTTAACATTTAAAGTTAATTTGTTTGCTGACAGCCATGACTGGATTAAATTCATATCATAATTCATTTTATGTTCAAGGACACATGGGTCTTCTGCAGATGTGGTAAGGGTAGTATCATCTGCATATATTCTGGGTTTTGAAAACAAATTACATGAAGGGAGATCATTAATATAAATAGTGAATAAGAGAGGGCCTAAAATAGACCCCTGTGGAATACCACATGTTATATTACAGAAATCAGATTGAACTCCATCAATAAACGTTTGTTGCTTCCGATAGATAGGACTGGAACCAGTTAAGAGATTGAGAACTGACCCCATAGAGTTTAAGCTTTCCCAAAAGGATAGCATGATCCATGGTATCAAAAGCTTTTTTCAAATCCACGAATATCACACCATTTAAGAGATTGTTGTCAATATTCCATAGCCATTCATTCGTAGCCTCAAGTAAAGCTGTTTCAGTGGAAAACATAGGTCTGAAGCCAGATTGTGATTCAGTTAACAAGTTATTATTATTTAAATATTCATATAATTGATGAATGGCTGCCAATTTAAAATTCTTTTGTATTGATTTAAACTATTCGTCAAAGAAGCCTTACGATTCGCACCATTTGTACGAATGGAAATCTCCTCAGCCGATCGGTGCCATTCGTAAACTGCAACATTAACACCTGAGGGCCGCGCGTAAACTATTTGTCGATTGGTACCATTGGTACCAATGGAAAAGGAGGCAGCCGATCGGTGCTCCATTTGTAAACTCCATATGGAAAAGTAGACAGTCGATCGGTATGTCATTGGTGAACTGCGTAAAGTGTGCGAGCCCAAAAGCGCTAAATGTAATGTATCTGATTCTTCGTTCTTAAAAATAAGAGCCCAAACACACGCTAAATACAATGTATATTCTTCGTTCCTTTAAAAGCGTGTGAGCCCAAAACACACGCTAAATAAAATGTATATTCCTCGTTCTTAAAGAGTGCGAGCCCAAACACACGCTAAATACAAGGTATATTCTTCGTTCTTAAAGAGTGCGAACCCAAACACACGCTAAACACAATGCATATTCTTTGTTCTTAAAAAGTGAGAGCCCAAACACACGCTAAATACAATGTAATTATATTCTTCGTTATTAAACCATGCGAGCCAAAACAAACGCTAAACACAATGCCTATTCTTTCGTTCTTAAAGCTTGCGAGCCAAAGCGAACGCTAAATACAATGTCTATTCTTCGTTCTTAAAGCGTGCGAGCCCAAACACATGCTAAATACAACGTATATTCTTCGTTCTTAAAGAATGCAAGCCCAAACATACGCTAAATACAATGTATATTCTTCGTTCTTAAAGCGTGCGAGCCCAAACCTACTCTAAACACAGTGTTTAGTGTTCGTTCTTAAAGCTCGCGAGCCCAAACACACGCTAAATACAATGTTTGACTTGAAAGCCCGCCTCTTATGTTGTGTTTTGATCCCGGTGGGGGGGGGGGGGGGGGAGGTACTCAAGAAAGTTTAATACGGGGAGGCTCCGCCCGTGGTCCAACTCCTTACCCTTTTATATATCATTTTTGGCAAAAAAGGTACCCCTTTTATATACCATTTATTACTAAAAGGTACCCCTTTCACATGCCTTCTTTTGGTAGTCTTGTTCTCATTTTCATATAGTACTTAATATATAAGCTGATACAGCCATACGGGGCGTCTATTCGAAATATTATAATTAAAGGCCCTTTTAAATACCTAAATGACCGATTTCCCTACTCTTTTACATACCTCAACTTGTGAAATCCCTACCCTTCTATAGACCTGAAGCCTGAAAAAGGTACCCCTTTTGGGCGGAGCCTCCCCGTATAGGCCATTATAGGGAGTACCCCCCGGGGGTTTGACACAAGAATCGCGATTTGAGATGCATTTCACCAATGGAATACCGATGGAATAAATGTTATTCCATTTGTATCAATCGTACCAATCGGACCAATGGACAATTAGAATGCACCCACATACAGCCTGAAGCCAAAGGAAATATAATAAGTTCCGGTAATTTGATGCATTTTACCAATAGAATAACAATGGAATAAAAGTTATTCCATTGGTACCAATAGTACCAATCGGACCAATGGACAAGTAGAATGCACCCCACCCAGCCAGAAGCCGACGGAAATATTCTAAGTTTCCATAATGAGATGCATTTTACCAATGGAATACCAATTTAATGAATGATATTCCATTGCTACTAATCGTACCAATCAGACCAATGGACAAGTAGAATGCAATCCCTCACAGCCTGAAGCCGTCGAAAATATTTTAAGTCCCCATAATGAGATGCATTTAACCAATGGAATACCAATCATTTGAATCCCATTCCATTGGAGTCTGTTTGTGAGTATTAGACAACCCTCATAATCGGCCTCCATTTATGAAAGTGGTCTATACTGTACATATAAGGAGCTGCATGTAGCGCTACAAGGCTTTTCTGTTCAAAAGGCGCAAAGTCACAAAGCCGCATACTAAGCTGATGTTCAATGTTTGACTGTAAATCACACAGAAATGGATGCAAGAAAACAAGATGCAATAAATCACCACTTGCGACATCTTGGCATTGCTAAGGACATGGGGGACAGGACCGGAGAAGGACAAGCCTACGGCAATCTTGGCACTGCTTACGAATGTCTCGGTGATTTCAAACAAGCCATAGAGTACCACATGCTCCATCTTACCATTGCCAAAGAAGCGGGGGACAAGGCTGGAGAAGGACGTGCCTACGGCAATCTTGGCATTTCTTATCGTAGTCTCGGTGATTTCAAACAAGCCATAGAGTACCACATGCTCCATCTTACCATTGCCAAAGAAGTGGGGGACAGGGTTGGAGAAGGACGTGCCTACGGCAATCTTGGCAATGCTTATCTTAGTCTTGGTGATTTCAAACAAGCCATAGAGTACCACATGCTCCATCTTACCATTGCCAAAGAAGAGGGGGACAGGGCCGGAGAAGGACGTGCCTACAGCAATCTTGGCAATGCTTATGGATGCCTCGGTGATTTCAAACAAGCCATAGACTACCACTCGCTTGATCTTACCATTGCCAAAGAAGTGGGGGACAGGGCTGGAGAAGGACGTTCCTACGGTAATCTTAGCAATGCTTTTCTTAGTCTTGGTGATTTCAAACAAGCCATAGAGTACGATATGATCCATCTTACCATTGCCAAAGAAGTGGGGGACAGGGCTGGAGAAGGACGTGCCTACGGCAATCTTGGCATTTCTTATCGTAGTCTTGGTGATTTCAAACAAGCCATAGAGTATCACATGCTCCATCTTACCATTGCCAAAGAAGTGGGGGACAGGGCCGGAGAAGGACGTGCCTACGGCAATCTTGGCAATGCTTATCTTGGTCTCGGTGATTTCAAACAAGCCATAGACTACCACATGCTCCATCTTACAATTGCCAAAGAAGAGGGGGACAGGGTTGGAGAAGGACGTGCCTACGGTAACCTCGGCAATGCTTATCTTAGTCTCGGTGATTTCAGACAAGCCATAGAGTACCACACGCTCCATCTTACCATCGCAAAAGAAATGGGGGACAGGGCCGGAGAAGGACGTGCCTACGGCAATCTTGGCAATGCTTATGGATGCCTCAGTGATTTCAAACAAGCCATAGAGTACCACACGCTTGATCTTACTATTGCCAAAGAAGAGGGGGACAGGGCTGGAGAAGGACGTGCCTACAGTAATCTTGGCAATGCTTATCTTAGTCTCGGTGATTTCAAACAAGCCATAGACTACCACACGCTCCATCTTACCATTGCCAAAGAAGTGGGGGACAGGGCCGGAGAAGGACGTGCCTACAGCAATCTTGGCAATGGTTATCTTAGTCTTGGTGATTTCAAACAAGCCATAGAGTACCACATGCTCCATCTTACCATTGCCAAAGAAGTGGGGGACAGGTTTGGAGAAGGACGTGCCTACGGCAATCTTGGCAATGCTTATCTTAGTCTTGGTGATTTCAAACAAGCCATACAGTACCACATGCACCATCTTACCATTGCCAAAGAAGAGGGGGACAGGGCTGGAGAAGGACGTGCCTACGGTAATCTTGGCAATGCTTATCTTAGTCTCGGTGATTTCAAACAAGCCATAGACTACCACACGCTCCATCTTACCATTGCCAAAGAAGTGGGGGATAGGGCTGGAGAAGGACGTGCCTACGGCAATCTTGGCACTGCTTATGGATGCCTCGGTGATTTCAAACAAGCCATAGACTACCACATGCTCCATCTTACCATTGCCAAAGAAGAGGGGGACAGGGCTGGAGAAGGACGTTCCTACAGTAATCTTAGCAATGCTTATCTTAGTCTTGGTGATTTCAAACAAGCCATTGAGTACGACATGATCCATCTTACCATTGCCAAAGAAGTGGGGGACAGGGCTGGAGAAGGACGTGCCTACAGCAATCTTGGCATTTCTTATCGTAGTCTTGGTGATTTCAAACAAGCCATAGAGTATCACATGCTCCATCTTACCATTGCCAAAGAAGTGGGGGACAGGGCCGGAGAAGGACGTGCCTACGGCAATCTTGGCAATGCTTATGTTGGTCTCGGTGATTTCAAACAAGCCATAGACTACCACATGCTCCATCTTACAATAGCCAAAGAAGAGGGGGACAGGGTTGGAGAAGGACGTGGCTACGGTAATCTCGGCAATTATTATCTTAGTCTCGGGGATTTCAAACAAGCCATAGAGTACCACACGCTCCATCTTACCATCGCAAAAGAAGTGGGCGACAGGGCCGGAGAAGGACGTGCCTACGGCAATCTTGGCAATGCTTATCTTAGTCTTGGTGATTTCAAACAAGCCATAGACTACCAAACGCTGCATCTTACCATTGTCAAAGAAGTGGGGGATAGGGCTGGAGAAGGACGTGCCTACGGCAATCTCGGCACTGCTTATGGATGCCTCGGTGATTTCAAACAAGCCATAGAGTACCACACGCTTGATCTTACTATTGCCAAAGAAGAGGGGGACAGGGCTGGAGAAGGACGTGCCTACGGTAATCTTGGCAATGCTTATCTTAGTCTTAGTGATTTCAAACAAGCCATAGAGTACGGCATGATCCATCTTACCATTGCCAAAGAAGTGGGGGACAGGGCTGGAGAAGGACGTACCTACAGCAATCTTGGCATTTCTTATCGTAGTCTTGGTGATTTCAAACAAGCCATAAAGTACCACATGCTCCATCTTACCATTGCCAAAGAAGTGGGGGACAGGGCTGGAGAAGGACGTGCCTACGGCAATCTTGGCAATGCTTATCTTGGTCTCGGTGATTTCAAACAAGCCATAGACTACCACATGCTCCATCTTACCATTGCCAAAGAAGAGGGGGACAGGGTTGGAGAAGGACGTGCCTACGGTAATCTTGGCAATCCTTATCTTAGTCTCGGTGATTTCAAACAAGCCATAGAGTACCACACGCTCCATCTTACAATCGCCAAAGAAGTGGGGGACAGGGCTGGAGAAGGACGTGCCTACGGCAATCTTGGCAATGCTTATGGATGCCTTGGTGATTTCAAACAAGCCATAGAGTACCACACGCTTGATCTTACTATTGCCAAAGAAGTGGCGGAAAGGGCTGGAGAAGGACGTGCCTACGGTAATCTTGGAAATGCTTATCTTAGTCTCGGTGATTTCAAACAAGCCATAG
Organism: Platygyra sinensis; assembly: GCA_019787425.1. Taxonomy (NCBI): domain Eukaryota; kingdom Metazoa; phylum Cnidaria; class Anthozoa; order Scleractinia; family Merulinidae; genus Platygyra; species Platygyra sinensis. The sequence goes on along the minus strand of JAHPZR010000592.1, from coordinate 6,869 downwards.
AGTACCACATGCTCCATCTCACCATTGCCAAAGAAGTGGGGGACAGGGCTGGAGAAGGACGTGCCTACGGCAATCTTGGCAATGCTTATGGATGCCTCGGTGATTTCAAACAAGCCATAGAGTACCACATGCTCGATCTTACCATTGCCAAAGAAGTGGGGGACAGGGCCGGAGAAGGACGTGCCTACGGTAATCTTGGCAATGCTTATCTTAGTCTCGGTGATTTGAAACAAGCCATAGAGTACCACATGCTCGATCTTACCATTGCCAAAGAAGTGGGAGACAGGGCTGTAGAAGGACGTGCCTACGGCAATCTTGGCAATGCTTATGGATGTCTCGGTGATTTCAAACAAGCCATAGAGTACCACACGCTTCATCTTACCATTGCCAAAGAAGTGGGAGACAGGGCTGGAGAAGGACGTGCCTACGGTAATCTTGGCAATGCTTATCATAGTCTCGGTGATTTCAAACAAGCCATAGAGTATCACATGCTCCATCTTACCATTGCCAAAGAAGTGGGAGACAGGGCTGGAGAAGGACGTGCCTACGGCAATCTTGGCAATGCTTTTGGATGCCTCGGTGATTTCAAACAAGGCATAGAGTACCACATGCTCCATCTTGCCATTGCTAAAGAAGTGGGGGACAGGGCTGGAGAAGGACGTGCCTACGTGAATCTTGCCAGTGTTTATTTAGGTGTTCGTGATTTTAGAAAAGCTACGGAGTGTTGTATGCGATGTCTTGACATCACAAAAGAGGCGGGAAACAAGGAAGTAGAAGGAACTGCATATAACGTTCTTGGCAGAATTCGTTTAAATCTCGGTGATTTGAAGGGAAGCGTACAGTTTTGTTTTCGTGCTCTGAGTATCGCTGAAGAAGTAGGAGACAAGACTGGAGTTGCACGTGCATGTTGTAGCCTTGGTACGGCTTATCGACTTATGGGTAGTGTCAAGGTTGGTATAGAATACCACAAGCGGCATCTCAACATTGCCAAGGAAATTGGAGACAGATGTGGAGAGGCATGCGCGCTTTATGGGCTCGGTTGTGACTATGAGTTGTCAGGTTGTTTGCATGAAGCGCTGGCTTTTTTTCGTTCTAGTGTAGAAGCGTATGACCATGTGAGACATCTTCAAGTCGAAGATAGTTTCAAATTGAGCTTTCGTGATACGCACCAAGATGCGTATACCGCCCTGTACACATCTCTGGTGAGGCTTTCCAAGATTGATGAGGCTTTGTGTGCCGCTGAGCAAGGAAGAGCCCAGACCCTACTGGATCGTATGAGGTTACGTTTTGGCCTTCAGTCATCACCCTCCGATCGCGAGATTGCTGATGCTGGAGACGTTATCTCAGGTGTGGTACGCTGTTTGTCAACTGAAACTGTTTTTGTGTTACTTGAACAAAACAGGATCAATTTATGGGCACTCTCGACAGGAACCAACGTTCAGTTTGGACAAACAGTTGTACAAAGCAACCATGCAGTCTGCTTTGTAGAGCGTTTAAGGAAAAATTGTCTGAAGGAAAATCACATCCGTGGTCGTTGTCTGAATGAACTGAGAGAGGAATTACCACCCCTCAGTGAATCTGATGAAATGGGGCAGTCATCACATTGCACAAAAAGTTCTTTGAGTCTTTTGTACCAAAGCATTTTTGGACCCATTGAGAGTGTGCTTGATGGTGATGAACTGCTCATTGTACCTGATGGTCCACTATGGCTTACCCCGTTTGCCGCTTTTGTGGATAAAGCTGGAAGGTACCTGAGTGAATCCACCAGGATCCGTTTAATTCCCTCCCTGACAAGTTTAAAGCTCTTGGAAGACTGTGGTGAGTGCCATCATAGTAAGACTGGGGCGTTGCTGGTGGGAGACCCATGTTTGGAGAAAGTTACAAACATCTTTGGTGAACCCTGTTTACCACAGCTGCCACATGCAATAAAAGAGGTTAACATGATTAGCGAGATTCTTAACACCAAGCCTCTAACGGGAAGAGAAGCGACTAAGGAGGAGGTGCTGAAAAGAATCACTTCTGTTGCTTTGGTAAGTGAGTGAGTTAGTGAGTGAGTGAGTGAGTGAGTGAGTGAGTAAGCACGTATATATTTAAGACTATTTTAAGAGAGTTTGCAATAACTAGCCAACGGTAATAAACTCGTGGCCCTCTATAATGCTCACAGAAGCAATTTCCAGTTAGTTTTAATTAGAAAATACTATGCAATTAAAGTACATATATCTTATTTGACGTTTTGTTGTGTAGTATCGCTGAGTATTTTTACGAGTTGTGCCGTATTTTGACGAACCCGTGGGGCGAATCAAAATATAAACAACGAGTAAAAATTGTCAGCGATACTACACAACAAAACGTCTTATAAGAGATTTATTATACAACACGCCAAATTGTTATGTTCCTGCGGGCGAATTTTGCGGATATTTATTTACCGGGAATGCGTGACAGAAGTATGCGAGCAACAACAACAATACTTTATTTTCACCCTATAGTTATTACAAGAGAAAAAAAAATTACATATCTCTCCGCGAAGCGGACCGGAATTATTCTTCGTAACTTCAACCCAATTTGTCGCTTGCCCGTTGTGAGAAAAACTGTCTAACTGGTCTTCTGGAGTACAAATACTGCGTGATATTTGTACTCGTTTTGGGCGTTATTTGTACTCTACGAAGAGCAGTTGGATAATGAAAGATGTAAGCGTGTAATAGCCAAAATCTTAACTTGTTATTATTAAGAACAAGATTAAATAATAAAATGATTAGGAGACTGCTGTTGACTAAAACGTTCGTTCCACATGGTATATTTGAAAACATTGATCAGATTTTTTGGTCTTATTAAAGACAGATGTAAGCTGTTCCACTCTCGTGCTGGTAAAAGTTCTTCCACCTTCGGTCTGGCGGTCACATTTAGGAGAAATTGAAATAACATTAGAATACCTAGTCAGCCTAATATGAACATTGCTGTTTAACTTGAGTAAATCATTGAGATATGAGATCACTTCACCTCGTAGTCGCTTATAAGCAATTATGCACCTGGATATCAAAGCCTGTTTATAGAATGGCAACCATTTTAGGTCCACATCGCAGCACATGGCAATAGCAAATATGGTGAAATTGCTTTGGCTCCAAACTCAACTCAAAAGTATATCAGTCGAACGGAGTACGAGAAGCATCACATGCTGAAAATAGCCGACGTGCAAGCTGTTCAGCTACGAGCAAGGCTTGTTGTTCTTAGTTGTTTCCATACTGGCCAAGGAGAGATCAAAGCTGAGGGTGTGGTCGGTATTGCTCGGGCTTTTCTGGGTGCTGGAGCTCGTTCTGTACTAGTGTCTCTCTGGGCAATAGATGACGAGGCCACCATGCTGTTTATGAAAATCTTCTACCGACACCTGAGTAAAGGAAAAAGCGCCAGTGTGTCTCTTCACCGAGCTATGAAATTTCTTCGAGAGTCAGAAAAGTTCAGTGAGATGAAGCACTGGGCCCCTTTTATACTCATTGGCGATGACGTCACGCTGGATTTAGGAGCACTGTAAGTGAAATTTTTAACTGAGCACTCTTAACCGCGTTGATTAGAAATATGAAATATTTCTTTTTTTTCGAAACTAAAACAGTTCTCGTTACGATATGGAACGGAAATGCTTTCATGTAGTAATTAAGCAATAGACCACAAGTTCTATGGGTTATAGGCTGATAAACCACGCGTGATGTTGGTAGAACACAAGAAGGATTCGTAAATCACGAGCCGCAGGCCAGTGGTTTACGAATTCTTCGAGTGTTCTAGCAATATCCCTAGTGGTTTATCAGTCTATAACCCATAGAAATTTGCGGTCTATTGCTTTTATATAATAATTCAGAAGACGCGTGATTTTTCCATGGGTTTACCGGCACAATTACCCATAGCTGATTGACCAATCAGAGCGCGCATTGATTTGATTATTATATAATATAAAATGTCCTCCAATTTGGATGTGTTGATCATTTCAGTTTGTATGTGCTAATTTATACATGCTGAGCCAGTTGATAAAAGTATGTACAAGAAGTGTAAGTGAGGTGAGATAAGCAGATTTTCTGAAGATAGGATAAACTAGCTTTCAGGCTCTCACAATAAAGATATCCAAAATCTTAGCTGAGTTACGTTTAAAATATGATGAAATTTGCTAGTTGAATTCTCAAGCACACCCTCAGGTGTAATCAGGAACCGAAATATGCTGTTTATTTCGTTTGCCATTTTTATCGTTTAGTCTTAATTGCATTGTCAGGGTCAGCAGATTCCGTATATCACATGAATAGAGCATGCATGTATACTTGCTAAGCTCGGTCTCGAAATCATGAATTTAAAGTATTGGCTTTGTTACTTTGAAAAATGAGGAAATTATTGAAAAAAGAAATTCCCTCGCACCTCCCCGAAAGTGTTTCAGACCTCACTGATCGATTGGGAAATATTTTTTTTCAGTGCACTATAAATTAAGAAAATTTTGCAAAATTGAATGTGAAACTGCTCGCACTCACTCATAGGCTTTTACTTTTGCAGACGATGAATCTGAGAAGGCACAGGGAGAGTATTGAAGAAGTACACCAAGGAACAAACACTTCCTTCAAGCATGCATGTATTAATTGTCATCAGTAATTCTTAATAATTCTTTGTATCGTACTTCTTATAATTAGTTTCTAGTGAAACATTTATCTTTATTTTACACCAGCTGGTGCTTAGTTTGTATAGGTAATCAAATGATTTCGAGTGCAATTTGGAATAAATAAGCACGAGTAAATTTTTCAAAGATTACAAAAAATTGCACGAGCCCATAGGGCGAGTGCAATTTGTAGTCTTTGAAAAATTTACGAGTGCTTATTTATTCCAAATTGCACGAGAAAAATCATTTGATTACTTGTTAATAATATACAAGTAACAATTTCTGTCACGCTTCAGTATTTTACGTGACAAATGGAGGCAACAAGCTACATCAACTTTATTGGATGAAAATTTGACAGGTGAATTCAAGCGTAAAAATTCATTCACTCTCTCCAAGTCATGTATGAGCTGAGAACTGAGCAGTTTCTTTTTACAGTTAAAAGCAGTCTTTACTCACAGTACAAAGCAGAGGAAGAACTCCCTGCGGTTTTGATTTGGCTTTCTTGCCAAATGTTTTTTGAGTGGTTGAGAAACTGTGTGCAAGAAACTATAAACTTGGCCGTGGTACAAGTTATTTTGACCAAAATACCGAGAAACGGAGCTAAAATCTACCAAGAAACGGAATTTCTTAGCTCTAAAGGACATCTTTTTAACCTCTCCTGGTTGCTGCCTGACTTAAGCTTCTTCACTGGACGTTGTACAGGTTAGATTCTGTAGATTTGCCTCCTGAAGCGTTTACCGGGTTTTGTTAGGGAACGATCTTTCTAATCTCTAAGCTCGCCGTTTCAGTTCTTTCACAAGAGTAAAATGCTTGCACTTTTTGTCTTAAAAAGTAAGATGTGGCCGGTTCTTAGGACGTCTTGTTGGGTCCTTCTTCGCGTTTTATTTCGTGGTGCTCAATAATTTTACAATTTACTTCTTCAACTTATTTTGTAATGTAGTCGTGATCGACGCCGGCATATTTCCATTCACCCAAGCTCAAGTTTATGTTCAAGTTTTTGACTTCGCGGCTTTTGTGTATATCTACTTTACTTTTACTAGTTTAGAAGTTGTTGTTGAGCTTTGCACTTTGCTTCGTTATGAGGTAATTGTATTGAAATGAAGCGGGTAACGAGTTTCAATCTTCGTTTAATTTTTGTCCGCCATTTTGTTTGTGCGAGCTCAAAGTAGGAGCTGCCAATCATTTTCAAACTAATTACACTTTTTTTGCACTCAATTACACATTTTTGCACTCAATTACACTTTTTTGCACTCAATTACACTTTTTTGCACTGATTTGGGATTAATTGACATGTTCTTAACCAATCAGAATGCAGAAATTGTTGCTTGTATATTATTACCACAAAAATTAAATTTTACGAGATGAGAATAGTTTTAGGATGGGCGAGCATGTTGAGAGAGTAACAGAAAACACTACAAGTTTCCTTTATCATCAAGTGTAATAGCAAAATTAGCGCAATCGACATTGTTAAAAGTGAATTTATTCTTAGCAAGTAACAGTTGAAACAAATCAACTGCATTATGAAATTTTGAATTTTGTTTGTTCGTTACAAAACTTTTGTTTATAGTTCAGTCGTATTATACCTCGGAGCCGGGACAGGATAGACACGAGGAGATTTCAACCTTTTTTTTTAACCTAATTGATCTTAAATTGAATTTAAGGATTGAATACAAAACCTTTTGCTTATTTCATTGGCGTTTTCGTAGTGATCATATCTTGTAGGGCTGTTTTACCCAAATTTACATTCTTACTTCAATCCTCGGTTGTTATTTATAGCAGGTTTCGTCTGAAGTTTTAGCCTGAGATTTCGTGACAGATTGAAATCTATGATGGCCGATATTTTAACCGTCGTTTGGCCCGTGAAATTAACTTAAACCACGATGCAAATGTCATTACAAGAAACTTTCTACTTTTATGTATGGAGATACGGGGCAGCAGGATACTTGATTTCTTTTCTGTCTAAGGGTGAGGAACTCCCGGCAAAACGTACCTGCAGCCTAGTATAAATCACATGCTCGGATTTGAGTGTAGAAATGGCGCAACTGGCTATTATCATATTTTTCAGTCAAAAGGTTACTCAGTAGGCCAGGATGTCTTTACCGCTATCACGAGCTTGAATGATGTAGCTTAGCTGTTGGCGTTTTTCCTCGAAATCGTTTTATTCTTTTCTCGCGCGCATTTGTTTCCGTTTTGGATAGAAATTAAAGTGCTCCCATGTTAGGCATAAATATAGCAAAACACTTAC
>JAHPZR010000591.1:30000-34771 GCA_019787425.1 Platygyra sinensis | reverse complement strand
CGTATTATATAGCATCTGTCATTGTTACGCAAAAGATACGTTTCATTTTTTCCTCGTGTTTCAGTTTTCATTCGCAATTTAAGTCACAATTACATAGTTTAGTACATGTTTGTTTTCCGAACCCACAAGCTTGACTCTACGTTTAAAATTAAAACAACTACCTTTTGTCTGTGATGTTGACAGCTAAGGAAATGCGCGGTTCGACACCAAATGAAACGGCGCAAAAATTGCTCTCATGATCAGCATTAACGAAGCATCTCGTTCAAATAAACTTATTCCGTTAAAAACATGTCCCTCAGAGGACGTTGTGCTGACTGGGTAATTATAAACTACCCCTGACCCTCAAAGTGGTTCTTCTGGAGAAATTAACTGCTGGCCGAGATTGTTTTTTTGAGCAGGTAACTAGTATAGGTAATCATACGATTTTCTCGTTCAATTTGGAATTAATTTGCACGAGTGAGCTTTTTTAAAATCTCGCGAGTTCAAATTAATTTCAAATTGAATGAAAAAAACCGTATAATTACTTATGAATAATACAAACATGAAAAAATTCGCGCGGAAGTTTTTTTCTTGAAGCCATTTTTTTCGCATTCAGAAAAACTTTTTCCAAAGTTTTTGTCATTGCTTTACATGATATCATTTGCCTACAGAATTTCTCATTGTCTTTCTGTAAATCGTAATCCAGAATTACGATGTGTAATTTGCACTGGTGTTACACTTTCTGCACCGGTACGTTGTTACACTTTTTGCACTGTTGTTACACTTGAACTGCACAGCTCTCAGCCAATCAGAATCGAGTAATTTTTTCACGTGTATTATTAGCTCTGTTAATGAGCCAAGCTTCCCCTTTCCGACCCAGCCACCCAAGGATTTGGTGTAGATTAAGGTGCACGTCTGTGTTAATCATGTTGAAAAGCGTCTAGCAAAATATGAAAAAAAAAATCAAATTGATCCAAATAAATGTGATATTTGTACTCTTAATACAATGGTTGACTTCCACTGAAAATTGAGTCCAAATGATGAGGGTCCGAAATTTGATTTATCCCCACGCGGACAGCATCTTAATCTTCTGAGCACGTGGCTGTGCATTATGGTATTGTCATGTCAGTATCTTCAAATTCATTATTTCATTTTCTATTATGTTTCAGTTTTCATTAATAGTTCAAGTAAACAAAGAAAATTATCGCACCTTGAGCGGCTCAAGATGTTGTCACGCAATCTTCCATTTATCTTTTACTTTCATTTGAAAGACAAATTTCATGGGAGAAGCAAGATTTTCAGTCAATGAGGTTCAGTCATGCATTATACACATTTTTTTTTATCTCGGAAAGACAGCATCATTCATTTTCTACACTTGGTAATTTTTTGTCGTTTTATAAGTTGGCATGTTTCTTTTTTTAGCTGGTTTTCTTTGAGTTTATCCTGGTTTCTATAACACATGATGAAGCGACTAGAAGTATTTCTATCCCGAGCGGATCGGATGCTCCCCCCATCGCAGGGTTACCCCTAGCATGAAGTTCGCCGCTAGAGAGAGAGGCACTGTCAGAGTAGTGTCTCGTTCAAGAACACATCACATACACCCGATTCCAAAATAGCAGCCAATTTGTCATTCTTTTGTTTGCTTGTTAAGGCGATTCCTCAGTATTGCATTGCGCATCCCTACTGCGCACGATTTTTGCGTCATTAGCGCGCGTAAATTAACGCCTGCACGTACACAACGAAAGAAATTTCCCTCAAGGTAGGCTCGATAGCGAAATAAATGTTCGTTTTCTTTTAAACGAGCATGGTGACCTATATTTTTTATTGCGTAATAATAGTCTGCATATTGTCCTCCTTAATTTAAAAGAAAAATAAAAAATTCTATGGGAAGGAAAAAAATATATAGACGAAAGAGTGCACGAAACCGTGACTCTGTAATACAAATTATGACCGCAAAAATAACAACTCTACGAACGCTTTACGTTCACGTCGTTTCAAAGAGTGTGATGTTTCCACAAATTTTATAGGATATTGTTCTATATGCTCGACACTTTCTGCATGTCAAGTTTTTTCCCGAGTATTACTTTAAAAAACTATTTTTCGAGCTACCGCAAAATGTAACGTAGACCGATGAATAACGCGCGTGATTAGCACGAGTAAAGGCACAAATGAGGTAATATTGGCCCATCATATCTCTTAAAGAGAATAGTGATCATTTTTATTGTATTTTTCGAAACAGTGTTTGGTAGAGAACATTCAGGGAAAGTTTTAAAAAAATTCATCGGTAACTTTTATTTCTGAGGAATCACCTTAATTAGTCCTCTTTGCCTCGTTCACTTGTACTGAAATAGAAAAGAAGTTTGAAGCGAAAATAGGCCAAGGAGGGTAGATTGACATGGAAACAAAAAATAATAAACTGACCGCCATTGTATTGAATGGAGTTTTAGCAATGCCGACGCGACGGCGGGGAGGACGCCTTGTAAAAAATAAATTTATAATTTACCCTTGAATGTCGCAACTCTGTAAATCTATTCAATACGCCTATCGGTCTAAAAACTTGCTCAGGCTAGACATGCACAGACAGTGTTCAGTTCCAAAATAAAATACGAAATATTAGCCATTGTGGTTCGCGTTTCCCAAAATACGTAGAATTTGGTCATTTCACGTTGTTGTTTCGCAGATGACGGCAAAGAAATGTACCAAGATTCAAAACGCACGTGCACAGCTATTGTTTTGCTCATTAAATCGTTTGTTTGGTGACGCTTTCGTTGCCGTCGCCGTTGTGCTTTGCTAAAACTCCCTATTTCATATTATTAATGTCTCCGGCCGAATGGCTGAATCCGGAGACGAGTGCACTAACCATGTGACAGAAGGGGTTCTCCCGAATTAATTTGACAAGCAAGTTGTACTTTGTTTTTGGTGATTAATCAATAAACAAGTTCGGAGGGAATCCCCAAATGAGCAATAGCGAAGCGCGCGAAGTCTAAAAATAGAATGCAAATCTCTGAATTCCCCGCGAGACTCATAAGCTTGTTCTGAGGGAAATACAGGGAATATAAGCGAAATTTTTGTTTCACAAGTGTTTTAGGAACACCGGCTTCTGCTCTTAAAGAAATCTTCTAAATCATCCACCATTCCAGTTTGTTTGTCTGAGTCTGAGTCTTGTCTGAGTCATGACGTCACTCGCGCGCTTCGCTATTGTGACGTCATCAACTATTCTTTCTGAGCGATCAGCGAGAAGGTGTGTGGATAAATGTCTTAGAATGTCGGTTCTCGGTTACTTTTTTGCGCGATTTCTCAGCTATCGAATTATCAAAATTTCAGTGCACTTTTGGTAGATTTGAATTAAAACCATGAAACACGTCGCTCGTCTACACAAGGGGTTTTCCTGTATTAACTTAGTAAGCAATTTACGTTTCGTTTGTTTTTGGTGATTAGGTCTTAAATAAACAAGAACGGAGGGATTTCCCCGAATGTACTATGTCATCACACTATCCGTATCAGTTTCGATCGCATGTTACGTTTTGATCGATTACAATGAATGAGAGTGGCTCCAGATAGGGCTGCTGGAATGTCGGTTCCCTGTTAAAGTTTAAGACCTGTTTTTTTTTAAGTGAACAGACCTGACTTAGTATAAGCCTCGTGTTTTTTTTCTTTTCTGTTAAATCGTATAATACTGCTGTAAAATATTGCATATATGGCAAATAAAAAAAAATGAAAAAAATAAAATGAAATTTCCACGATTTCTCGGCTACAAATTAACTTCTAAGTGAATCCTTTCTCAGCTGAGAGTTTTGACCAATACTCAGCTATCAGTAAACCTTTGTTATTTCATAAGATGTATTCCTGCTCCTATCAGGGTCAACAATTCCTCTTAATTCAGCCCACCAAGATAGGTGTTCGTGGTAAAAGATTGGCTAGATATTTGCTTGCTTTACGTCATAATTCCATTCAAGGAAAATAATCATCCCTTGTTGCTAAAACGATAATTAAGATAATGAAAAAAAAATGAGTTGTTAGTAGAAAAATAAAAATAAACGCGTCACTCTAAATCCGGGCTAAACAAACACGAAACTGCGATAACATGATACCAGAGGGTGTATTAAGTTACGTAACTTATTCTTCTGAGTACGTGGCTTTACATGGAGGTAAATTATACGCTTGTCATGTTTACGTCTTCACATTCAAAATTTCATTTTCACTGTGTTTCAGTTTTCATTGACAGTTTTAGCCTGCGAACAGGCTCCCAGCGAGGTCGGAAAAAAAAATTCGGCGAGTGAGTGGGAGTCGGAGCGTCGTGACTCCGCCAGCGAGGAGAGTGGGACGCCGGATGCGGACGGCGGACGGCGGACGATAGGTAATGATAATAGGATTGAGTGGAGTCCAATTCAGTCTGTAATCATACGAGTGATAACAAAATCGGACGACCGCGCAGCGGGAGTCCGATTTGTTTATCACGAGTATGATTACAGACGGAGTTGGACGACACGAAGTCCGATGATTAATTAATCATAAAAATTACAGTTTCCGAGAAAAAGAAAAATAGCCAAGCTATGAAAAAAGGGAAAATTTGTATTAAAATACTGTCAAAGGAGGCGTAAACATTCTAAGGCTACCGAACAAGGGTGACTTTTGTCTGCGCGTGCGCGAAAAAGTAAAAACTCTTTCGCTTTAGCTCTTTTCTGAATGCATTGCGCGGACGCGCGGTTTTCGTTGCTGTTGAATTTGACAACCGAACCTTCGAAGGAGAATCATTCTGAAATAGGTCCTCAGTAAGTCATTTAAAGCATGT
>JAHPZR010000591.1:15000-17500 GCA_019787425.1 Platygyra sinensis | reverse complement strand
TTGCATGGGAGAGGTACGTGGCGATACAAAAATTCATCGACTACAAAGTCATCGTCACAAGAAGTCTCCTCCAAAAACTCTCGATAGCCGCCTGGCTTTTAGCCGCGTTTACGCCGGTATTCGCTCTTACAACGGCAGTGGTTGAGGTGGATCGCAAGGCTGTGCAAATGAAGCGCATGTACACTGGACTAAGTATCGTGGCACTCATTTGTTTGATAGCTATTGCGTACTTCTACATTATGGTGTACCTTGGAATACGCAAACGGAAAATAAACGAAATCCGCCAAGTCAAAGCTCTCATAAAGGCGAAAATGGAATCTAAGATTGCTAGGACGACCGCCTTGCTAACTGGTGCATTGTTTTGTTCGTTTCTCCCAGCGACTGGAGTTACTCTCTTAGGAAATGTTTACCCAGTTTTCGCAACAAATTCGTTGTTCCGTTTAATGGAGGCATTGGTGCCATTGAACTCTCTAGTGAGTCCGATTTTGTACTCATACAGAGACCGTAAGATTCGGAAAGCTGTGCTAGAGCTTTTACAGATAAGAAAACCCCACGCATCTCAGCCAGAAGCTACAGTTTCCTTGCCATTTGTGAAAACAGATGAATTGTATGCGCAGTGGGACAAACAGAGAAATCACTTGCTTGTAAGAGCTCCAGCCGGGAAGCTGGTGACCAGACCTTCAAGTTCAAAAAAATATTTCAGTCGTCAGCTATACAGACAACCTCGCATGACAAGATCAGCTTCGTGCGATGCAGCCATTTCTAAAGATTTTGTTCACTCACTTGCTAAGCCTCACGAAATGGTTTTAAGGAGAAAACTTTCAGCTTAAATTTAGCTAAATATCCCGCACAGTTTTTGTTCCGATAGTTTAGCTTAAAGCGAAGAAAACTACATGTAACCGATACGATCTATTTAACTCAAAGCAACCGTCGTCGATCCATCTTAAATCTTAAAATCGCCGCACGTTTGGGACGTTTAATAGCTGTCAATAAAACCATGAAAATGAAAAATATTCCGAAACAATAAAAGGAACATCACGGAACATCCAGAAATATTCCTTAAGAAAGAATAATAATTATGAGTAATATATGTAAAATGAAACAAGCAAGTAAACAAAAAGAGGAATAAGTAAGAAAATAAATGAATAAAATTAAACTGGTATCAGCTCGGTAAATTTAAAGATGTTCTTTCTGTTGGATAAGGTGTTAAATTGCAAAACAGTCGTTTTTTGCGAATGCGAATGCGAATGCTGGCGAATGTCGTTTTTTTTGCAAATCCATGTTTTAAAAATCCAGTCCAGTGGATTTTACAATATACAACACTATCTGCTGTTTCAAACTACAATAGCATGTTTGTTAGGGCTTAAATAAAAAAGGGAAATGTATAGCTTCTCCTTAGCAGGCTTATTTATTTCTTGCCTTAATTGTGTCAGTAAGAGAGACCAAAAAGTTCCCTAGTTAGCAGTGGCTTTAATATTCTCCAAATTGTAAATTTGCAACCAAAGAAACCTGGATAGTTCTCAAACATTGGAGGGGAGCTGGGGAATGGGGAGTCCTCAGCAAAGTTGTTTTTTCTACAAGACTCCAACCCAAATCTAGACTTCGAGCAGTCCCTCTTTCGCTTAGTCTGTCATACTTAATGCACTTAGTCCGCCGTGCGTGACACAAAAAATGGCCGCGGGAGATCCTGGGGGCTTCTCGCCCTCAGGATCTCGCGCGGCCATTTTTTGTGTCACGCACAGCGGACTAAGCGAAAGAGGGACTGCTCATAGTCTACTGAATCTACCCAAATCCTGCCCCCTTATCTTTTATAACCATTTTTTTTAACAGAAAAGGTGCCCCTTTTGTATACCTTTTATTGGAAAAAGTATATGAAGTCCTTTCGCATAACCTTTTAAGAACACTACAACTGCTGTAATTAGCCCGTGTTAAGAACTAATCTCCACAAAGGATGTATCTTATTATAGGATGTATTATAGGACTGCTGTTTGGGTTTCGAGAACAATTTTCTTAAATCGGAATTTAGCAGCGAGATATACCATCAAACGTTTGGTATCGCTATGGGAACTCCCTTTGCAGTCACAGCTGCAAACGCTTTCATGTATTATCACGAGAGGGACATTACTGAATTGTATTCTCGAAACTTGACCCTCTACAAGCGTTTTATCGATGACATCTTTGTCATCTGGGAAGGATCTCGGGAGACTCTTCTGGAATTTCTCAGTGCTATTAATACTAAGGATGTACGCATTAAGATTACTTATGAAATTAGCGCTTCTAAGATCTCTTTTTTAGATTTGCTACTTTTCAAAGATTCTGCGCACTGTACGCTGCAATACTCTACCTTTCAGAAACCGCTTAATAAGTATTTGTATATACCATACGAGTCGTTTCACCCCGCTAGTAACAAAAAAGCTTTTATCAAGGGCGAGCTTATGCGTTACGCCAGAAATAGCTCCACTTTTCACTCGTTTCAGGAGACGAGGCTGCTTTTCTGGAG
>JAHPZR010000591.1:2500-10000 GCA_019787425.1 Platygyra sinensis | reverse complement strand
GTGCACGAGAGCGCGCTAAATGACGCCATAAATTATGCGCAGAAAGGATGCGCAGTGCAATTGTGAGGAATAACCTTAAGCTGAACGAGCAGAAGAAGAATCACGGCAACTATGAGCACTCCTTCAACGGAACGCATACTTGTTTCGGTTTAGATGACCTTAGATCGCGATCGATATCATGTCTTTCGAAAACCCCACATGGGTAAACAACGTTGTACCTAGTACGATTTTCTCCCACAAGTGCGATCCTCCGTTGCTGTCTGAAATTTTTCCTTTCCGGTTGCGGATTCAAATTTTTGTGGTTTTTTGACCGGCAAAGATCAAAACTTTTCCCAAGTACAGTGCGACCCTTACCTTAAGCAAATACTTGGAGATTTAAAAACATATCTTGCAATAGATATACTAACACATGGCAAATTATAGAGGTGTCAAACTCAACGAAGCGACATGCAGATAACAACGGAAATCACGCAGATTTATGACCTCTTAAAATTTGCCATAGCACGAGCCAACGGCTCTATTTTCTCCTTATGACATAATACGAACTGCCCTACTTGAACAAGAGTGAAGCGACAAAAAGGTTGAGAGACCGAAAAGAAAACGGGAAATGTACAAATGCCACGATAGGAGTCTTGAGGCCTGTCAACCCCATTTTATACACAAATATATGGCGTTCCAACACCGCCAAAATTCAAACTTTGCCCTTTATTCGCGCATACCATCATTCACTGGCAACATTCAAATATTCAATTGAAACATACAAATCTTCACTTACAACATTCATGTCAGACGTTTAAAATGCACTCGCAACATTCAGACATAACTCCAAACATTCAATCAATTAAGGCATAAGTGAAACATTCAAAGCAGGCATGCAAAATTTACTTACAACATTAGGACTTGCACTTTAAACAAGCGGTTATTCAATGCCAACTCTCATCTCGGACATTCGACTTTCAATTAGACATTCCATTCAAACACTCGACTAAGTCGAGTGTTTGAATGAAATGTCGAATTGAAAGTCGAATGTCCGAGATGAGAGTTGCCATTGAATAACCGCTTGTTTAAAGTGCAAGTCCTAATGTTGTAAGTAAATTTTGCATGCCTGCTTTGAATGTTTCACTTAATTGATTGAATGTTTGGAGTTATGTTTGAATGTTGCGAGTGCATTTTAAACGCCTGACATGAATGAAGATTTGTATGTTTCAATTGAATATTTGAATGTTGCCAGTGAATGATGGTATGCGCGAATAAAGGGCAAAGTTTGAATTTTGGCGGTGTTGGAACGCCATACAAATATGATACCTGTGATAAGAATCTACCTACTGTACTTGCAAATTAACAGTTCTATAATCATAGCCGGGCCCGGCGTCACAATATAGAATGCGAGTAAGCAACACGTCAGACACGTTCACGGTAAATCCCATACTTTGTCCCGAAAAAGCAATACTTGGAGATTAAAAACAAATCTTGCAATAGAAATGAGCCAAAACAATACACTAACACATGACAAATTATAGAGGTGTCAAACTCAACGAAGCGACACGCAGATAACAACGGAAATCATGCAGACCCTCTTAAAATTTGCCTTAGCACGATCTAAAGGCTCTAGTTTTCTCTCTAACATACTACGAAATGCCCTTCATAAACAAGAGTGTAGCGACAAAAAGGTCGAAAGACCAAAAAATAAACAGCAAATGTACAAATGGTACGAACCGTAGGAGTCGTGTTTGGCCCCTGTTTTATTTACCATCAAGAAAGAAAATGTTGGGCTCAGTTTTATGTCATTTTTAATTATGAGTTTATTATTTTCATTTTTATTTATATAGTTTTTTATATATTTTATTATTATGTATTCTATATTCCACCGTCCGCCGTCCGCCGTCCGCCGTCCGCCGTCCGCATCCGCCGTCCGCTTCCATACTTTACAGAGTCCCGCTGCGTAGAGCGCTAGAGCCGACTTGAAGCAAAATGTAGGCACATTCTTGGCATTCCTTTGTTCTTCCAACTGGAATGCATCAAACGCCAGAGCAATCCCTGGTGTTAAGTGAAAGCCCCGTGGCATCATGTGAATTTTCACGTGAATTTCGGAAGCACATGTCACGTCCAGCGTTTACTGATCGGTGATTTCACTCGTACTAGCAGCAAAGACGAACAGAGAGACCAGGAGAGGCTGAACTGCAAATTTTCGGTAAGATATGATGATTTGCAAGGTTTATGATCGACAAATTTAAATGCTTTTTTTCCCAGTTTTCTCATGTAACCTTATGTTTTTACGGCGAGTAGTTCCTTTGTTCAATCAAACGGCGGAGCAAAGGCCCTGCTGTTGAGTTCAAGGTCCGTGGCATGATCTATGAGCCATGTAAATTTTCACGTGAATTAGCCAATATAGATGTAGTTTTCCTAGGCACATGTCACGTCCAGCGTCTACTGATCGGTGATTTCACTCGTACTAGCAGCAACGACGAACAGA
The DNA here is from genome assembly GCA_019787425.1 of Platygyra sinensis. Classification (NCBI taxonomy): domain Eukaryota; kingdom Metazoa; phylum Cnidaria; class Anthozoa; order Scleractinia; family Merulinidae; genus Platygyra; species Platygyra sinensis. Next base: position 7,527 of record JAHPZR010000591.1, on the reverse strand, counting down.
GAGACCAGGAGAGGCTGAACTGCAAATTTTCGGTAAGATATAAGTGATTTGCAAAGTTTATGATCCACAAATTTAAACGCTTTTTTCCAGTTTTCTCAAGTAACCTCATACTTTTACGGAGAGTAGTGCTGCGTACCTTTCTTCTGAGAGTTTCCAGAAGCTTAAAATTGCATGTAAAGTCAACCCAGTTTGGTTGCATCAAGAAGTCGGCCCGGGTTTGGTCGCATAACAACGGCTGACTGCAAATGAAAACTACACGGTACCAAAATAAATCAGAACTGTCACGGTTGCTATCTGCAGAGTCTCGCTTGAGCATCACGAACAGAATATTTGCATAATTTTCTTCTAAAAATGAGAGAGCTGGGAAATTGTGTTCCATGGGCGTAGTCAGGATTTTCAAAGGGGGGGTCACACTGAGTTATACAGAGGGTACTCACCAGATTGTCACCTGAATATTGTAGGTTATTTCCTTACAAAAAGGCTTACAAAGGGGGGGTCACGGGCACCCCAGGACCCCCCTGGCTACGCCCTTGTGTTCGATTCAGTAACTTGTGTTGTTATGTTCAGTTTGTTGTGCGTTGAGCTGTGTAATGAAACCTTTTATTCATTCATTAAAAGTGGTAAGCTCGCATCGAGATTGACTGTAGATGGTATTAAATAGTAACATCAGCATGCTTGACAAATCACCTGAATTGAATCTTGCTGTTGAAAATAAATTCTGTAGTCGTCTTCGCAAATCAGACAGCTTTCCCTATGACGAGGACTTAAAATTTGGATTGCAGAATACCCGGCCCAACCAGTCGTCTTCAACTCTACTGCTATCGCGGTCCGCAGTCCCGCAGTCGATGAATAAGTATTAAACTAAGTGTTAAATCGATGAATAAGCATTAATCTAAGTGTTAAACTGAAGTGCTACCGCGGTCCGCAGTCCTGTAGTCGATGAATAAGCATTAATCTAAGTGTTAAACTGAAGTGCTACCGTGGTCCGCAGTCCCGCAGTCGATGAATAAATATTTAACTAAGAGTTGTACTAAAGTGCTACCGCGGTCCGCGGTCCCGCAGTGGATGAAAGAACGAGGTATATTCGTGGTTTTTACAGACACTTTATTATGTAAATTATGTCGACTGCGGGACTGCGGTAGCAGCATTTAAGAATTCCAAAAAGTGGGCCGGGTATTCTGCAATCTAGCCTAAAATTTAAATGTAATCTGGTCACTGAAAATGACATATGTACGCTTGAAATTCGTAAATCATCATGCGATGTTTGTATAGGTAATCATACGGTTTCGAGTTCAATTTGGAATTAATTTGCACGCGTGAGTTTTAAAAAAGATGAAATTGCACGAGGCGCTTCGGCGAGTGCAATTTGCTTTTTGAAAATTCACAAGTGCAAATTAATTCCAAATTGAACGAGAAAAACCGTATGATTACTTATTAATAATATAAAAATGAAAAAATTTGCGTGGAGATGTCTTATTAAGGTCATACCACTGAAATAAAACCTACACTGAGATTTTTCTCAAACTTTGCCGATTGATTGTTTGTATCATAGGAACTTAAATTTGGAAATAAAAATGAAGGGTCTCCATGTTCGTTTAGGAGCAACAGCACCTTGTTTATCCCATATAAATCCTTATAATAGCACCATGATTATGGTCACGAATGCTTGCTAAATTCACGTTTCCGACGATTGTTTTTTGCTCAACACTGAGAATTGGCCCATATTTATTTTACATAGAAAAATTTACTGGTCAATTCCAAACAACAGAAAAAATTATAGGTCACCGTGCTCGCTTTCGAGAAAATGACGATTTACTTCTTTGGCGAGGCCCAGCCCGTAAAGAAAAAGCCGCCATTGTCTAATGCGCGCGCGCTGATCACGCGTAAAATTATGCGCAGTAGGGATGCACAATGCAACCTTAACTTTACGAACTCTGAACTTACGTCTCAGTTTGTGCGCGCGCTTAAGGACGTTCGCGCCCAAAATTTCGCACGCACAGATTTTTTTAAAAACTTTGACTACAGGTAGAAAATTATATAGATAACATAGATCATAGTCTCTTGAAGATAATTAGATTAAAAACGTAAAAATAATCGGGGGTCACCGAACTCGTTTTGAAGTTAAGGAGTAGCACAGACCATAGCATTTCTAGGATTTCCAGTCATTCGGAGCGATTTTGGTCGGATTCATTACTATCGGCATATATTTAATTTGAATAATCATATCTAAGTTATGTGTGTTTAACACAGCATATATAAGCCTATTTGATAGATCTTTGCTTCATACGTCATTAAATCAGCTAAAATTGGCCTTAAAACCCACAACTTCTAAGTCACGCACACCTGTATCCATGTACCAATTCGACCCTATTGAGAAATAATTAAAACTTCTCACGCACAGAGTTTTTTTTGTTTTTTAGTATAATGGAAAGAATCAGAAAAGGAAGTGATCTGCCGAAAAACAAGTGGGGGTCACCGAGCATCCAACAGAAATATTCGCACACCAAGCTAACGCAAAGATCATGAGCTCTATATTTTGTTGAGTGTTTGACTCGGTGCGCGCGCTTGAAAATGACGTGGCACGCTCGTGACCAATGAATGGCGTGCGCACTAAGATGCGCAGTAGCAATGGGCGCGAACGTCCTTAATCTTTAATCTCAGGTGATTTTAATTAGCCAATCATGGTCCAGAATGTGCTCGAGCGTGCATTTGAACCTTGCTGTCGTAATTTTCCAGATTTTCATCTTTGTTGTATTTTCTTGGCGGGTTTGAGAATTTAGGTCAGCCTTGCTGCAGTTTTGGAGATTTGAGTCTAGTTTCTTCACCGTTTTTAGGTATTATGATTCGCCGTTTATTGTATGTTCCGGATTACGAGGTTAGTTCATTAAAGAGTTCGTAAATCCGACCTGAGCCTACACTGAACTCTCTGAATACAATTCCCAACAGAGGAAGTGCCGAAAGATCTTTCTTGAAGCCATTTCTTGTCATTCGTAGCTTCTACACAAACTTACGTGATAACATTGTCTTAGAAAATTTTCCGTTTGTCTTTCAGTCAATCATAATCCATATTTGCACTGGTGTTACACTTTTTGCACCGGTGTTACACTTTTTGCACTGGTGTTACACGTGAACTGCACTGCTCTCAGCCAATCAGAATCGAGTAATTTTTTCATGTTATTATTACATTCGAAATTGATATCTTTAAGACTTCACTCGCGTAGGAGTGCATTGAAAATGACTCAAAGATAGCTCGTCGAATGTACAAGAGACACAGAGAACCTTCCAGAATTCGCAAAGCTAAATTAATGCCGAGTAAGGCAGAAGAGACTCGACAGAAATTGTTTGAATTTTTTTCTGAGACATTCCAATCCTTGCTCTTCAGAAACTGTATTCTTTCGCAAAGTTCAAATTTACAAACTATGGCTCCTTACATACAGTGGAAACCACTTTATGGCAGATACTATTTTAAAAATGGGAACGTCAAAAAGTACCAGAGAAGCAAGCTGTGTGCCTTTAAGAAAACAGGGGCACCCGACGATCAAATTAAGCAAAAAAGCCTCTGAGGGATATTTCTGGGCTCCTTGTAATGTTTAAAGACTGTTTAAAGAGTTGTTTTAATCAGCTAGAAAAATTTGATCTGTTCGGATTTCTTAGCTAAAGATTGAAGTGCCCGAAAATTTTAGGGAATGAACTCTTCATTTCAGAATTTGCTAGCTGAACGTTACCTTCGAAGAACTTCTCTGCGAACTTTTTTCTTACCCGAAAATGCTAGGCGACCTTTTTTAGAGCCAGAAATTTCAAAAATATCCCTTCCGAAAATCTAAGGGACTGTTTTTCCCTGCATTTCTCTGGTTGCGAATCCTTTAGGTGATGTTTTAGTAAGAAATCAGTAGCTTTTTGGCAATGCATTATCCGAAAGTCTTAGAACGGGTAGACTCTCCCGAACAGATATTTCATCGAAGTTTCTCGTTGGGTGCCCTGAAGAAAGTTTTTCTTCGCTGCAACGTCTCAATGGAGGAATGAATTTGGATGAAAAATTAGTGCAGACAAATCTGCAATCATGAAATAATGCATATAGTCGCTTGGACAGAAAGACTATCTTTAATTAAAAGGGTTACTACCACAGGTAGGCCAAGCTCACTATTTGAGCATATATTAATATCGAAGAGTGCGGCTTAGAAAAGCAATGGTCGACAACTGATATGATTATGAAAGATCTCATCCATGCAAATCAGGAGATAACATGACCGATCGCGTGATGACCTTTTGAAACGTTTGTCAGTGTTTCAAGTATCCCTGCTGCCGCGCAGTTGAATCTCAACCATATACCAGTTCTTTGGAACATTTTCATTTATTTGCGCTTTGGCTTCCTACTTGACAGTGGTACTTTTTTCTAAGGAACGGATAAAAATACAACGATACCTGTGGAATCCTACTACGTGCTGTTTGTTTATTCTGGTAATCCGGATTTGCATGACTAGCTCCGGGGGCAATTTGAGAAGTGACAATTTAACTGCGTCCGTCTCCCCTTGGTCTCCAATTGTCATTGAACAATTGGTCTCCAATTGTCATTGTCTCTTCAATTGTCATTGAACAAACGTTCCCATGCCAGTCGGGTCGGGATTTCAAATCGTGCTTGACGGTTTGGGTTTCGTTGCAGGGCTGCCTTGACAGTGCCTAGCCAGGCCGTTGCATAGTGCACTCAAACGGCGATTTACATCCTCGGAAAAAACTAGAAATGAGCGATGCGAGAACTGGATAACGTCGTTTAGTATATACACCACTCAGTGATCTTGGTGTTTTAAGCAATCTGATTGGGTTCGCTATCTCTGGCTAATTAACAATTATTCGCCGAAGGCGAAGTGAATCACGGCGAATATTCCCCGAGACGAAGTCGAGGGGAATATTCGCTGTGATTCACTGAGCCTGAGGCGAATAATTGTTTTAGTATAATTTTCAGAGGTGAATATCAAGAAATGCAAAATAACAAAGAAAACATAGAAATAACAAACATAAAGGTTGGTTTG
>JAHPZR010000590.1:0-10000 GCA_019787425.1 Platygyra sinensis | reverse complement strand
GACCAAATGAGTTAAGATTGTAATTTCCAGATGATTTCAAAACCGCTTCGAAAGGCTTCAAAGCTCTTAAAATTAGCCAGTTGTTGTTTTATAATTTTTTATAAAATTTTTTAACTGTAGAATTGTGAAGCGCCATAGAGCAGCTAGTGTATATGGCGCTATATAAATGCCATTATTATTATTATTATTATTATTATTATTATTATTATTATTATTATTATTATTATTATTATTATTATTATTATTATTATTATTATTATTATTATTATTATTATTATTATTATTATTAAATAGAGACTTTTTATGTCACATTTTAGTCAACACTTACCTGTTATGCCAGTTGGGAAAGCCAGAATATTGTTCAGTGGATGGAACCACTCCACAGGTAACAATACTACGGGGTCCTTCCTGTACGTGAAGAGAAATGCCATGTGGCAGACAGCCTAGAAATAAGATGAAACAAATCATAAATAAATTTTAAAAAAAATAAATTAAATTCACTGCTGAAAGAAAAAATACACTCAGTCTGACAAAAACCAGTAGTGTGCTAAGCAACTGCAAAACCTAGATACTGCCATGACATCTGTTCAATCAGGTAAAAGAACTTCCAGGATCATAAAAAGTTATATCATGTTTGATTTAAATAAATATTAAGCTATAAAGTCCTTACCAGCTGAGTAGCTGGTCCACACAGTGGTTGTTTCAGAACTTATTTGTTATTGGTTAAAGTCTGTGGTTACTGGCCCAATTGGTGATAGCGCAGCTGAAGATTATCCCATTTTCTGCAGTTAGTAGAACGCAGCAGGAAGTATTGCAACTTTGATCCTCATCACCCTCCTCAAACTCTGTCAGCTTGCATCCAGCTAACAGTTTTCTAAACTGCAAAATACTCCTTGACCTTGGTGGCTGGATTTCGCCACCCTAGCTATCAAGTCTGCTCTCCATTTAGTGACTGTGGCTAATAGTCCGTTGATCCTAGCCAAGGCTTGAATCTGGGCTGCTTTCAGATCCAGGGTCCAGTATGCTCTCAGTAGCTATTAGGGGTGACTATTGAGGACATTTTAACTATTGCAATTGTATTGCAATAGGTCACATGGATATTACAATATTATTGTGATAGTGTAGGTACTATTGCAATAGTATTGTGATAGTTTTCAAGAATGTCTGTATCTACTTAATGCCTTACACTTAAAGAAATATCTAAGAAGTAGTAGTCAATACAAGTACTGAGAAACACAATGGCGCGATCCTATTGTTGGTTCAAGAATCAAGAAGCTAAAAATGCTAGGTGCAGTAGGCGGATTGTTTTAGGTTTCTTTTTTACTTCTGTCTGGGTGGAGAAAGGTGTCTTTATTTTCCAAACAAGTTAAAATGTTACAAGTATAGAAAGTATCAGAACTATCAATAGTTCGCTACACTATCGCAATTGTTACTGATATTTCATTTTCACTATTGATCCATCGCTATCTCAGCATTAACATTTATTTAGCCTGTGAGCAGGCTCATGCTGGAACACAAGCGTGCGGCAAAGCTGTGAAGTTGAAATTGAGCGGCGAAGCCGCTAGACGAGATAGTGAGCCTGCTCTGATCTCTGCAAATTTTCCATTTTCACCCCAGAAACCACAGAAAAAAAATATGCTAACTTATTTTCACCGGAAGTATGAACTTTGGCAGCTCAGATTTCTCATGATTTCAGAACAACATGCAAGCGTGATATCCATTGTTGGTAAAGTTTTGCCGAAGAAAAACCGTCAATGTTTATGTTTAGCAACAGGGCTCAAAATTAACACTGACTTGCAAATTCACAAAATGCGAGTGATTTTGATAAGCTGTGAGTGAGGAAAATATCCACTAGTAAATGTTTGTGAGTTAAAATCATCCATGTCTCCCAAAAATTTGGAAAGAATTTGCTAGTGGTCTTACCAGTTTGCTAGTGGAAAATATCTTACTGGCCAAACTTTGCAAGTGGACTGAAAAATTAACTTCGAGCCCTCAAGCAAAGAAACACACTTGACTTACTTTGGCACTTTAAGCATAATAGATTGACAGTTTTCTCGCCTTTCCCACATTTTGACCAATGGTACACGTATTTCACTTCGCTAAGGCAAAGCAGAAATGGAAAAAATACAGAGATCAGGGCAGTCTCACTTTCTTGGTGCCTCTTCACCAGACTTCTCCCTGTCGGATCATTTTGCTATTCACCGCTCATGCGCGACTTAAAGGTGAGCCTGCTCGTGGGCTACAATAACATTGCGATGCATCGATAGTTCGATGTATTGTTACACCCTTACTTACCTTGAAATTCAGTTAATATGTACAGTTGAATCCTCTGATCTCAAACTTTCAAGCAAACAAACAAAGAGGAGGATGGAGAGAACAAGGGCTCTAGATAGCCAATACCAAATAACTGAAAAAGCATACCCAAGGGAAACTGGTTTGGCTTGCATAATTAACAGGGAGGTTGAGAGAAAGCAAGGTTCAACTGTACCTTGCTTAAGGTTGGCTGCAAAGAAACTCCCACAAAAATTCAAAGCAAATTATGTAAAATTGACCAAACTAACCAGGATTCCCATAACAATTGCTGCAAGTATTTTCCGTCTCCTTGACACCTTACTACCTCTTTGCTTCACTGAAAAATATAATATTTAATGGTTACTAACAATAGGTTAAACTGTTAGTTATTGTTAGTAATGGCCCTTAGAATTGTGGATTCATATGTGTATCTGCAAAAACCTAGATGAATGAACAAAACAATCAGTTTGTTCTTAGTAGACAATGTTAAAGTGCACCTAATCCCAAAAACTTTTTTTTGCTAAAACAATAAAGCTTATTTTGTGGAGTAATTAGCTGCAAAAATTTTTCGATTTGGTTAAATCTTTGATTTTCTATGGCTTGTCAAAGTACGTGAAATTGCCGCCATTTTGGTTCACAACCAAGTTTAATGGAGAATGGGTCGAGGGACGGATGTGACGTCAAATCGAGAACATGATGATTCTGAGATTTGCATATTTACTTGTTTCTGTGGGAAAGGCTGGAAAAGTTGTTCAGAAAAATGCTAGCCAGGTGCACTGTAGTGTGATGTAGCAACACAACAAACTTACAGGAGGTACTCGGCTTCATGCCATACTGTCTTATGGAGAGATGTCCTGAAGAGAAGAAACGTACAAAGCAGACAAAGTGATGGCTCAATTAGTGCAGAGTGATAGCCGTCTAAGAGTTTGGTGATCTGTTCTGTAAAGTATTTCAAACCAGATGATCTTGCTCGATATCTGGATTTTCAGAGAGAGGAAGGGATTTTGCTGACTCAGTGACTTAAGCGAGACGAATTTGGAATAACCGCTTGTCCATCGATTCATGCAGCCGTTGTTGCATCTGATCTCAGAAACAACAGCAGTCACTGTTGGTAATTAAAGCCGACAGATAGTTTTGTATTTGCCCGCTACTAATCTTAAAACTCCATTTCTGAAACCATACAGGTTTAATTCCTGGATATTCAGTAACACACTTTAAGATAACATCAGCACCAATATCTTCAAGAACAAGATCACTCTTCTTTGAGTCTTGACGACCTTCTATCTCACTTAAGTATAATAATAACAACAATAACATTTGCTGATGTTTTGAAGGGAAGCAATGCTACAATTTCCACAATCGCACGAAAAAAAACACAAATATTGTGTCATGGGATAATCATTTTGATCTACGTTGAACGAATGAAGTTAAAATAATTTGAGAAAGTAAACGGACTTGACTTTTATTTATACGAAAGTATGTTAATCCGAGATCGAAGAATTCATGCATGAATTTAGTAAATACGTGCCACACGCTACAGTCTCTTTGATTTCTACATATCATTGCCTTCGTGCGGCAAAAAGGCTTCTACGCTCACACAGAGTAAAAGGCCCGACTGGGACAGCCGAAGCTTTCGTTCTGGAAGTGACGTCACAGCTTTAATCTCCCCAGACTCCCTATGCTCGGTCGTGAACCGTACAAAACTCAGTTTCAAGGCGGCACAGAAATTCGAGGATTTAACCAAATCTACAAATTTTTCCGGCTAATTACTCCACAAAATAAGCTTTATTATTTTAGCGAAAAAAATTTTGGGGGTTAGGTGCACTTTAAATGTAGATCAAAGCTGTGTTCATCTAAATTGAGTAATTTATTGATCAAACAAGTTTGGTACAAATAGTTACTATTATCATTGTTTATAGCTATTACTTTCATGGTTTCTTATACTAAAAAGTCAAGCTACCTTGAAGGTCTATGGTCTTTCAGTGCATTATTACTTTCTGAGGTTTAGTTCCCTGGTGAAAATCCTGACAGGATCTTTGAGGATCTTAAAAGATCTTCAAGGACCTGCCAAAGATCCTTAAAGATAAGGATCTTTTAAGGATCCTTAAAAGATCTTTAAAGATCTTTCAAAGAAATTCAAAGATCTTTAATGGAAAGATCTTTCAAGGATCTTTGCTAGGATCCTTTAAGATCCTTGAGGATACTGTGAAGATCTTTCAAAGATCTTTGAGGAATCTTTGCAAGGATCTTTCAAAGATCTTTGCTAAGATCCTTCAGGATCTTCAAGGATCTTATCAAGATCTTGCTAGGATCCTTGGTAAGATCCCAAAAGGATCTTTGGTAAGATCCTTCAAGATCCTTGAGGATTCCATAAGGATCTTTGAAAGATCTTTGAGGAATCTTTTCAAGGATTTTGCAAAGATCTTTGCTAAGATCCTTCAGGATCTTCAAGGATCTTATCAAGATCTTGCAAAGATCCTTAGCAAGATCCCAAAAGGATCTTTGCTAGGATCCTTCAAGATCCTTAAGGACTATATGAGGATCTTTGAAAGATTTTTGAGGAATCTTTTCAAGGATCTTTCAAAGATCTTTGCTAAGATCCTTCAGGATCTTCAAGGATTTTATCAAGATCTTACAAGGATCCTTGGTAAGGTCCCAAAAGGATCTTTGCTAGGATCCTTCAAGATCCTTAGGGATTATATGAGGATCTTTCAAAGATCTTTGAGGAATCTTTGCAAGGATATTGCAAAGATCTTTGCTAAGATCCTTCAGGATCTTCAAGGATTTTATCAAGGTCTTGCAAAGATTCTTGGTAAGAGTGAACAGGATCTTTCCTAGGATTCTCAAGATCCTTGATGAGCATCTTGCTGAGTTAGTCAGATTTTCCAGCAAGTATGACTTGTTCAAAGTAGTGCATGTTGTCAGCTTGTCAGCTGATATAATTAGAACACCTTAGAACCATTTATAATTGTTGTTACAGTTTATTACAAATCTACAACAGGTCTGACTCAATCTCATACATTACAATGTAAAGATGTAGGGTTCAAAAACAGATTCGCTCCATAGTTCCTCTAATGTATCATACAGGAGAACCAAACTCGATTAATTAAGTTCAATTTTGGAGCGACAACTGAATAAGGCGGCAATGTTTCATCAAACTTAGTTCAAAAATCTTGTGGTAAGCAATTTTTTCCATGAGAAAATATGCATTCTGAATTCTAATGTACCTTAAGGAACACACAGGTTGAATGAGAAAGAGATGACAATCACTTGCCACATGAGACTTCTTCATAAACACTACCATGCATAATTTCCATGCTTCTCACAAGTAGATAGTTTTAACTCTATAAGAATAATTTCTCGGGATACTAGTTATACTCTTCTTCAAATGATGTCTGAACACTCTCCAGCCTGTGTCAGGCCTTTAAATTCGGTAAAAAGCCGGTAAAAAGCAGAGTTTTCGGTGGACCGCATGAACCGCCATCTTGGATTTGAATGTTGATAAGACCCTGGGGACGAGTTTGCTATAACCCATGATGCAATGTTCTGAGAAAGGCGCTTGTTTCAACGGTCACTGAACGAGGTTTGGAGGACAGTTTGAGATGTTTGAAAGCCACAAAATCTGGATCTGTTGTCTCTATGAGAGATTGTAAGTATAAAGAATCATTAGGCGTCTGGATTTAGACTTAAAATAGTGTTTTTGATGATCTGTACTCCAATGATATTTACAATGTAAGGTTATCACTAAACTCGATCTTGGCCGTTTTGGATGGGCGACCCTAAAAGCCGGAATGGCGGAACGGCGGAATGGCGGAACGGCGGAAAATACCGCCAAATCCTAAAAGACGGAATCGCGGAATCGCGGAATCACGGAACGGCGGAAAATACCCCCAAATTCTAAAAGACGGAATGACGGAAAATCCCCCGAAATCCTAAAAGACGGAATGACGGAAAATCCCCCGAAAGGGTAAGTAAAATAATGCACGGGAGACTCCCTCCCAGTGTAAAATATAGAGGATATTACATGCCCGCGTGGATATGAATTTTATCTTCGAGTGTTCAACTCGCTATCTCACGAGTGAGCGTAGCAAACAAGTGAGATATCGAGTTGAACACGAGAAGATAAAATTCATATCCACAAGCGGGCATGCAATATTCTGTTTATCATATATCTTGTGGAAAAGGTGCGATTTATTATGCAACCATGACGACGTCGACCTCTTCACATGTGAAGATAACATGTTATTTTCACGTGTGAAAATAAAACGAGATTATGGATACCTCCATAATATCATTTATCTAGAGGCCGGCTTTAGTTATACCCATCAGAGCAATCTCATCTTATCTTATCATGGCAGTTCTGAAGGCTGGAATTCTGAGATTATCCGTTTATCAATTTAATGTGGTTTAACGCCCACTTACGCTAATGATCTATCGATTTAGGTAATTGTTTTGACATCAAGTTATTTATAGCCACCCTCGTGGACAATCTGTTCCAGCTCCGTTGTCTCACAATTCCGGTTTTTTTCCTGGTAAACAGAAGAAGGCGGCCAGCGTTTATATATTTTGGGCCGGCATCTGCAAAAATAAAGTTTTCGCGTGAAAGCTCACTTGGTATTTCACTGGTGTTTATATAATAAAGTAATTTCATTTGTTGTTGTTAAGAGTTTATAATCCTTTAGATTTCTACTACCAATTCTCGAGTAGCTTTCGCATATCACAGTCAAATCGACAATATCTGTCACGTCGTCACTCCGTCACGCTGTGCAGACAAAGCGAGGTAGATCCTAAAACGGGCACAGAACGGCAGAAAATCACCACAACTCCTAAGAGACAGGAAGTCGTGAATTCGCTGTATTGTTCAAAAAGCAAATATTTTCCTTGGAATACATTTCAATTCAGTGGGAATCGAATAAAATTGCTATAAACATAACATCTGAGACATGTCAAGAGCGTGACAGATTTGACTGTTCCTAATGTTAGTTATTGTTGAGGCTGTTTCCAGTTAATTTTAACTCGACATTTCTTTGACTATAAAGTAAGCAGCTGTAGCGTATTTTCCCAAACATTTCCTCGTTGATTTTAGCGCCAGGCGACGAAACATGCCTTGACATGGTTGATATTAACAGTTCCCGTTAATGCTGGTTACAGTTGATATTAATTTTAGTTGATTTATGCTTTCAAATAATTACTGCAGGTTCGTGCAGATTATGCAGTCAAAATTCAGGTGACTGAAGCATGCAGATGTACACAAGTTTAAGAGTCAATAAGTATGCTATTTTGGTTGATTTTTATGACAATAAATGAGAAATAACTCCAGTCCTTTCGAGTTGCATTAACCCTAACATGATGTTATAATTAACAATTCTTCCATGAGTGCGTGTTGGATATGAGATGTTAGATAGCCAAAGAGGCGCGTAGCGTCGAGTTGGCTATAATCATCTCATGTCCAACAAGCGCGAACGGAATAATTGTTTTATTAAAAACGCCCCCAAAATATAGAAAACTAGACTACAATAAAAACAAAAAGGCCCAAAAAATCACGCATACGCTCACCATTTTTGTAGATCATGGTATAATGGCTCATATACCATGATGGCTAAGCCAGTGAAACCTCTCCAATTGCATTATCCAATGATCCAGTTTTTAATAAATACATAACAAGCAAAGTTTATTTCCGTGGAACTTGTATTCATGTGAGAAAAAAAAGGGGGATAGGTGATCTTAGTTTTTCAAACTATCGTTTAGCCTTTTGGGGGGATTGGGGGGTGGGGGTGGGGGCGAGGAAGGAAGCAATTTTTCGCAGATCTGTGGCTCTTAGCATTTGGCCTTTAGAGCAGCTTTGTTTTGCAGTTCCCTCTCTTTTGGGATTTCCCGTCTTTTAGAATTTGGGGGTATTTTCCGCCGTTCCGTGATTCCGCGATTCCGCGATTCCGTCTTTTAGGATTTGGCGGTATTTTCCGCCGTTCCGCCGTTCCGCCGTTCCGCGATTCCATCTTTTAGGATTTGGGGTGATTTTCCGCCGTTCCGTGATTCCGCCATTCCGCCATTCCGCCGTTCCGTCATTCCGGCTTTTAGGGTCGCCCGTTTTGGATCTACCTTCTTAGTCTCTCTTGGGTCTTTCTTCTTGTCTTTAATCAGCTTTTCTGTATTGCAATCATAACTTAAACCAAAACAGTTTAAAGCATGTCATAGAAGTCGATCTGAACGCCTGTTTCTGTTTTTATGAGCAGTTACCATCAGAGAATTTCAAAGTGGAAACAGAACACGAACTTGTGATATGATTTTGATCACATGTCGCTTACATGTAATTGTTGTGTGCCTATCTTTTCTAGTTATTGAAGCAGAAAGCTTGAAGTACATGGAACTACATGGTTATAAAGCTAAGTGAAAAACAATTGACAAACATGGGCAATGATACTTTCACCATATAAGACTTAAATATATTTCAATTATAATCTGTTGGACTGCATGCAAAATGCAGTGTAGTAGTCTTGACTTGAGTGCGAAACTTGAAACTTTGAATTTTGAACAAAGATGTTAGTACAAGAAAAATTCTGTATGACACAAAGAAACCCCTCGATTTTAGCAAATAAAATAAATCGTGAAAAGAAACAACATGTTCCAGCTGGTCTTTAATCTTGTGTGGGCTCTTCCCTTGGATACTGGGCAAAAAATCTTAGTGATTTTCATCAAGTGTAAATATTGGGAGGTTAATGTTGGCGAGTCATTGTCTTTTGGTGCTTGTGTTGTTTAAATTTCCATTTGCTTCTTGATTTAATGTCACCGTTTTTTTATAATTCTGGGCTTCTGACCTGGCTTTATATTTATTTCATATGGCACATAATTTTGCAATTTCATAAATCTCATTGTTTAATGGCTAAATGTGGCTCTCATGTGCCCCATTTTATAGCTATTATAAACCCTGTTAAAAGGCTATTGTAATACTATTTTAACGCCATCTACTCGTCAGGGATTCTTACATAAGGTAGTGGGGCGTCTTTCACAGGGTTTCATGCGTTAAGTCAAACACGGAATGGCAACGAATTTCATCATTTACTTGAAGCAGATATAGAAGTATTCTCTTTACCTTTGAAAGTAAGCTTAAGTTGAACATTCCTTGCTTCGATTCCATAGTAATAGGTGTCACCCTCTTTAAATGTTAGGCTATTGATTCGATCCGCTATAAGTAGTTATCGATCGACACGCTGAGACCAGTGAAGTCTCTTCAAAGACATCTGGATGGCCGCTCCATCCGCAGATGTTTCCATCGATTCCAGATTTGGCTCGGGTCTTCCCTCAACAACAGAAGATTGCCATCACAAATGAAGCAAATAAATAAAAGCAATGAAATAATACAAGACTCAACCGACGGAATATATTAGCACAAGCTCACTGTGCTTTTATTTTGGTACTCGCAGGGAAGAAACCAAATTCAGCAGCTATTTCAGATGATGTATCTGATGTTGTTTTCAAAACCAATAATTCATTGCAGGCTTAAAATCATAGGAAGATACTCTCCTCCCATCGCTTCGACCGGTTTGGCATGTAGGTGGAAGTAATCTTACAGAGCGATCGTAATCAGAGTCATGTAACGGTCACGGGAGGTCTACTGCTTGTACGTTTCTTTTATGTGCCAGCGGTTTTCCAGTTATAATTAATTTTCAACCTGCAACCTGCAACCTGCAACCTGCAAAACATACCTGCC
>JAHPZR010000589.1:15000-20477 GCA_019787425.1 Platygyra sinensis | reverse complement strand
TTTTTTATGGGGGGTGGGGTGGGTAGTCGGGAAGAGCAGTGACCTTGTATTCACAAGGGAAACAACTTGTTTATTTCTTTAGGCTTACACTGTCTTGTTTCTGTTTGTGATGTTTTATTTAGAAACTTATTCGAAAGACAGTATTAACATGTGTAATACTTGTTTTGAAATTTTTACTTATTAGGTTAAATTATCAACTATTTTAATCTTAGGTCCTGCCAAAAATAAAATCAAGAAAAGTCATTCAGCCAGTTCAAAGATGACGACTAAAACTGTTGGTAGCGAGAGCTCAATGATGAGGCGTGTTTTATCAGCAAATAGGAACAAGGTTTCACGGCTGCACAACATTGTGGAAGAACTGCAGCAGGAAATCGAAGAACTTAAGCATGAGAATAAGTCTTTGAAAAGAGTTGGTCATCGCCAAGAAAAGCAAATTAAGAAAATTGACGAGGAGGAAGCAAGCTTACCGATGTTGCTTCAAAGACACAGTGCTGAAATGCGCACTTTAAAAGAACGGCTGCGGCGAAATCAGGACACTTTGCACAGAAAAGACAAGGAGTCCCGAGATCGTGACCATGAGATTCAGAAATTGCGTGACAAAGTTTCGAGCTACCGTGAACTATCACAGGACAAAAAGCTTGAGGAACGTGCGGCACTTGCGAAAAAGTTGGAGAAACTCCAAAACGACATGGCTGAAAAGGACAAGAAGATAACAGTAAGTCGACAGAATTTGTACTAACCTCTTACAAACCGGGCCGGAGGGCCATACTGGGTAATATTGACCCGAATTAGTGGTCGGTACAAAACCTTACAAAAACGACCGATAGCCAATATTCACCAGTTCGGCTCGAGCAAGCCAGTTATTAAGTACTTTATTACATGTTGCATGGGTCTTAAATTTGCCGGCTTTCGAAGATAACAAATACATGTACACGGTCTTAGACCGTTTCCGTGGAAACGACCCGTAAGGCCAAATCCCGACCAGTAACAACCAATCAGAGAGCGTGGATTTACCTCAAGACTACCTTGCCCCTGTAAACTGTTTCTGAAGGGAATTAATCTGCTTAAATTGGCCTATCGTACAATGTACAGGCTACTTATCAAATTGTAACAACGGTGTCAACGAGAAACGAAGGAACGCAAACAGTTCCCAGAACAGCACCCCTACCCTGGAAGTAAATTTATAGTAAATATTAGCGAATGAATATTTATAATTGTTGGAATTACAACACTTAAGAAGTGGTGTTCTGAACGAATCATCTCCAGGAAATCAGCGCATCATAAGTTTTTTTTCATGCAATGCAACCTTAAGATACATGTAAGTCTCTGTTTTAGCTGTTAACTCACTGACTCGTGTACCATTTACGCTGTATGTGTTCGTTACAAAATTGGCCGTACATGTATTTACCTTGGAAGATAAATAACGGATTTCAGAGGAGTGACAAATGCATCTAGTAGGTAAATGCGAGACAGAAAAGTCAAGCCAATTTTTGGTCGCTTGATCGCAAATTTTGGTCGTCAAAGTTCGTTACGTCGTTGAGCTCTTGTGACGTTTAACAAGCCTTATTTCTGAAGCTACCAAGACACAACATTTCGTCTGAGAAAAATTTTTTGCCTGCCCAGTGGAAATATGACCACGAAAAAGTCTTTTTCAGAGGTCACTATGGGCTTGGTAAATAAAAAGCGGACAAAATTCAGGATGCTTCATGCATTAAAATTAGTTGATGTTTGTTTTGCAAGGAGTGCAGATCTATAAGTTAACCGTTGACGTCAAAAATAACACAATAACATTAGGCGGTTGCTTTGCAGCTGTGGGTGATTAATTTGTAGGAAACCACGCGAAGCTGCTTTCAAATAATGAACATGAACGTCTCTTTTACAACACCTCCATAAAATTTGTTGTCACGACAACGCTTTTGACAACTTTCGATTCCCCGGGGTTGCATTTCATTAATTAATTCTTTCAAACTGAAAAAAACCTTTCACCTGTATTGGTTAATAACCTGTATACGTAGTGAAGTGTTTTACTCAGCTGCTTATTCTCACGGTTTTTTTAGGATCTAGAAAAATCAATTACTTTAAAAGACAAAGTGAGACAGCGAGAGATGAAGGACCAAAAGAGCGCTACAGACAAGCTAAAGAAGAGCTGAAAAAAGTGCAGGAGGATTTTAGATCGCTCCGCGACCGACTTAAGGTGAGGAAATCTTTCTTATCTTATTGCGATCTACTGACTACATGTAGCAACGTTTTCCGTAAGGTTCGCTCGCACGCGGCAGTTATGTTGGAGCTTATTTAATGTAATAATTCCGAGATTTGTTTGCTCGCATGCACAGAAGTTAAATCAGTGGATCTTCTCACAGTTTTTATGGCCAACATCAACTATTCTTCGTGCAAAATATTAAGTTTTTTCCTGAGAAAAATTCTCTGAAATTTATGTAGATTTACTGATGTTTGATCCAATTCAACTTTACATGAATACTTCATTATTCCAATTCTTTCCAGAAAGAGTCTTCAACTTCTATTTATGGATCGGCATTCATTATTTATTTCTTTATAAGAGTTATTCTTTATTCTTGATCAAAATGTTCGAAAGTCCTTTGAATTTTAATTCAGTGTTTATTAATTGCACATTCCGATTTGGCCATTTTTCCGCGTGACCTGCGCCGGTAAATATTAAATTGTTTTCTCTTTTTTCCGCATGCAGCGCAAAGTGTTCCGGTAAAACTTTCTCTCAGCCAAGATATTTTTACCTAATTGCAACGCATGAAATTGCCTCTAGCTATTCACTATGTTAGTCAGGAAAATTGCTAAATGTTAGGAAGTGGTTGGGGGTGGGTGTTTTAATTTACTGCCTAAGTTTTCTTTTTACCACGTTATTTTTTCTTTTTACCCCACAAGTAAGATCTATTTCTGCTGAAAGGACTGACTTTCCAGTGCCGCAAAACATTTCCCAAAATGTTTCCCAATTTAGCCGCGCGAGAAAGATGTGTTGCGGAAAAAATTTTGCTGCTCGGAAACAAAAATTTTTTTTGCCTGAAGTCAAAAACTTTTTCGCTTCCCGGGTCACAAATGTTGCTTTCAAAACATAGGTTTCCCAGTTTAGCCACCATGAAAACAATGTCGACCAGGTTCCAGTGCTGCTCATTAAAAATGTTACGTAGCAACGGCAAGCAAACAACAATGGCTGACGGCGAAGTCGAAGTAGAAGAGAAGAGAAGAAAGGATAGGAATTGGAAGGACGAGGAGACAGAGTTACTCATTGCTTTGTATGACTGTTGCGGGATGTAGCTCATGAAGACTGCATAAATATGGCCAAAATATGGTTATCACAAGGTCAAATTTACGAGGGAACAAGCCCCGTAACAAAAACGGGAAGTCTCACCAGACATCCTCGAAATTCGGTTTATTATAATGCGCATGAGTGACGTAATTGTTTTCCTAAACAATGTTTCCTCGTTTAGCCACCAGGGCAGCAAAACATTTTGTTTGTTTCACGCTAATTAAGCCACGTCGGGAAACATAACAAGAAGCAATGTTTCCGTAACAATGTTTTGTGATTTAACCAGGCCATTATTCTCTCTTATCCTTCAGCTGTAATTTTCCATCCGATGGATAAATTCATTTTAAAATGATTATACTCTCGCGCTCGGATTGTGTACTTGTTTCGTTTGTCTATTATTACGTAGGTTTTTCTTGAAAACCATTGAGGGAACTGAAATGCATGTTTGGGGACGTAGTTTTAATTTTCTTCTACTGATTACTGTACCTTTAACAGGAAAAAGAAAGAGAATTGGACGACAAGAATATCTACCATTACCACATCACTCAACACAAGAAGAAAGGCACAACTTTACCAGCCCTTCCGGCGGCCACTGCGGGTTCTCCTGCTCCCGCCATCACAGCTCCCGCGATTCACGTTGAAAAATCGGCGGGCGCAAAGGAAGAGAAGAGAACGAACGTGTTCCTAACTAATGCGCCGAGTGATTCTGGTTCGGTCGTAACAGACGAAGGAATGGATGTGGTTGTGAAATCTGACACAGCTAGGGTTCAACAAGGACAACCCGCAGTCCCCGAGTCGGTGAGACGTGATAGGACAGATGATGAAGACAGGCTGAGAAGGGAGGCTGAAGAGCGGAGGAGACGAGAAGAGGACGAGCGGAGGAGGCGCATCGAAGAAGATGAGGAAAGAAAAAGGAGACAGGAAGAGGAGGAGAGGCGAAGGAGAGAGGAGGAACACGAGAGAAGAAAGCGAGAAGAGGAGGAACAGTTACGGAAACAACGAGAAGAACAAGAACGCGATAGAAAGCAAAGAGAGGAGGAAGAAGAAGAGAAAAAACGACTTGAAGAAGAAGCGGAAATCCGACGCAAGAAGGATTTGTTGTTGGCTCGCATGCGTGCAATTGATACTGGTAGCGACAAACCGAACGGTGTTATTCAATCAATAGGGGCTGCGGCTCCACCTGCCGCCGAGGACAAACCTAAAAAGCTTCCGATCTTCCTGCAGAGCGATAAACCTGTAAAACCTGAGCCACAGCTGGCCAAGCCTGCGGCGAATGCGGCTGCTTCCGACGATGACATTCTCTCCGACGCGAGCAGTGGCAGAAAGAAAGCAAGCGCGGGCTCGAAACAGAGCCGATACTCGTATGATTTTAAACAGACTGTGGACAATCTTCACCATGGGCTCCCTGCGCACGCTTCGCAGGAACCCGATGCCAAAGACTCTATATCGGATGATCTGAATTTTGGTTCTTACAAACCTACGCTTGGCAGAAGAGCTGCGGTGAAGAGAGATTCTAAAGATAAGGACGACTTGTCCTTCGGAAGTTACAATCCGTCTTTTGGTGCGAGAAATGAAACGAACCGCGGAAACAGTGGTCTTGATTTCGGTGCCGGGAAGAAAAATATCCAGAAAAAGAACAAAACGGCGTGATCTTCGGGGACTACAGTCCCTCACTGGGAGCTACGTCGAACAAGACTTCAACAAGTCAACCAAACGGGAATGTTTTAAGTGGAAGGACTAGTCCCGCGCATGGTCGAAGAGCTAAAGGTGTTGGGGGCAAAGGAGCGTCGTTATTTGGCGATGATCTTTTCACGAACGAGGACGTCAAACCAACAGGGAACCCTTTGTTCGGAGACAGTTCCGCTTTTAATAAAGATAAATCTACTTATCCTTGGGAAAACAAAGTAACTGTAGCAAAAACATCCAGCCAACCACAGTCTCAAGAAGATTCGTTGCTACCTCGAAGGAAACACATTCAAAGCATTGGAAAAAGCACAGAGAAGAACGTTCGCGCCGTGGACAACGCGCTTGATGACATTGATGATGAGATCGAAGAGGTTATTCTATAATGAAATGTTTTTAAAGTTCATATCAAGATATTATATACATTCGAGAGAAGCAAAATTATCCATTTCGTGTACAAGATCGTTAGATTGTTTTTTAAAAAATATAGCTTTTCAAAAATATCTTTACTTTG
>JAHPZR010000589.1:0-10000 GCA_019787425.1 Platygyra sinensis | reverse complement strand
TTGGTGGCTGGATTTCGCCACCCTAGCTATCAAGTCTGCTCTCCATTTAGTGACTGTGGCTAATAGTCCGTTGATCCTAGCCAAGGCTTGAATCTGGGCTGCTTTCAGATCCAGGGTCCAGTATGCTCTCAGTAGCTATTAGGGGTGACTATTGAGGACATTTTAACTATTGCAATTGTATTGCAATAGGTCACATGGATATTACAATATTATTGTGATAGTGTAGGTACTATTGCAATAGTATTGTGATAGTTTTCAAGAATGTCTGTATCTACTTAATGCCTTACACTTAAAGAAATATCTAAGAAGTAGTAGTCAATACAAGTACTGAGAAACACAATGGCGCGATCCTATTGTTGGTTCAAGAATCAAGAAGCTAAAAATGCTAGGTGCAGTAGGCGGATTGTTTTAGGTTTCTTTTTTACTTCTGTCTGGGTGGAGAAAGGTGTCTTTATTTTCCAAACAAGTTAAAATGTTACAAGTATAGAAAGTATCAGAACTATCAATAGTTCGCTACACTATCGCAATTGTTACTGATATTTCATTTTCACTATTGATCCATCGCTATCTCAGCATTAACATTTATTTAGCCTGTGAGCAGGCTCATGCTGGAACACAAGCGTGCGGCAAAGCTGTGAAGTTGAAATTGAGCGGCGAAGCCGCTAGACGAGATAGTGAGCCTGCTCTGATCTCTGCAAATTTTCCATTTTCACCCCAGAAACCACAGAAAAAAAATATGCTAACTTATTTTCACCGGAAGTATGAACTTTGGCAGCTCAGATTTCTCATGATTTCAGAACAACATGCAAGCGTGATATCCATTGTTGGTAAAGTTTTGCCGAAGAAAAACCGTCAATGTTTATGTTTAGCAACAGGGCTCAAAATTAACACTGACTTGCAAATTCACAAAATGCGAGTGATTTTGATAAGCTGTGAGTGAGGAAAATATCCACTAGTAAATGTTTGTGAGTTAAAATCATCCATGTCTCCCAAAAATTTGGAAAGAATTTGCTAGTGGTCTTACCAGTTTGCTAGTGGAAAATATCTTACTGGCCAAACTTTGCAAGTGGACTGAAAAATTAACTTCGAGCCCTCAAGCAAAGAAACACACTTGACTTACTTTGGCACTTTAAGCATAATAGATTGACAGTTTTCTCGCCTTTCCCACATTTTGACCAATGGTACACGTATTTCACTTCGCTAAGGCAAAGCAGAAATGGAAAAAATACAGAGATCAGGGCAGTCTCACTTTCTTGGTGCCTCTTCACCAGACTTCTCCCTGTCGGATCATTTTGCTATTCACCGCTCATGCGCGACTTAAAGGTGAGCCTGCTCGTGGGCTACAATAACATTGCGATGCATCGATAGTTCGATGTATTGTTACACCCTTACTTACCTTGAAATTCAGTTAATATGTACAGTTGAATCCTCTGATCTCAAACTTTCAAGCAAACAAACAAAGAGGAGGATGGAGAGAACAAGGGCTCTAGATAGCCAATACCAAATAACTGAAAAAGCATACCCAAGGGAAACTGGTTTGGCTTGCATAATTAACAGGGAGGTTGAGAGAAAGCAAGGTTCAACTGTACCTTGCTTAAGGTTGGCTGCAAAGAAACTCCCACAAAAATTCAAAGCAAATTATGTAAAATTGACCAAACTAACCAGGATTCCCATAACAATTGCTGCAAGTATTTTCCGTCTCCTTGACACCTTACTACCTCTTTGCTTCACTGAAAAATATAATATTTAATGGTTACTAACAATAGGTTAAACTGTTAGTTATTGTTAGTAATGGCCCTTAGAATTGTGGATTCATATGTGTATCTGCAAAAACCTAGATGAATGAAACAAAACAATCAGTTTGTTCTTAGTAGACAATGTTAAAGTGCACCTAATCCCAAAAACTTTTTTTTGCTAAAACAATAAAGCTTATTTTGTGGAGTAATTAGCTGCAAAAATTTTTCGATTTGGTTAAATCTTTGATTTTCTATGGCTTGTCAAAGTACGTGAAATTGCCGCCATTTTGGTTCACAACCAAGTTTAATGGAGAATGGGTCGAGGGACGGATGTGACGTCAAATCGAGAACATGATGATTCTGAGATTTGCATATTTACTTGTTTCTGTGGGAAAGGCTGGAAAAGTTGTTCAGAAAAATGCTAGCCAGGTGCACTGTAGTGTGATGTAGCAACACAACAAACTTACAGGAGGTACTCGGCTTCATGCCATACTGTCTTATGGAGAGATGTCCTGAAGAGAAGAAACGTACAAAGCAGACAAAGTGATGGCTCAATTAGTGCAGAGTGATAGCCGTCTAAGAGTTTGGTGATCTGTTCTGTAAAGTATTTCAAACCAGATGATCTTGCTCGATATCTGGATTTTCAGAGAGAGGAAGGGATTTTGCTGACTCAGTGACTTAAGCGAGACGAATTTGGAATAACCGCTTGTCCATCGATTCATGCAGCCGTTGTTGCATCTGATCTCAGAAACAACAGCAGTCACTGTTGGTAATTAAAGCCGACAGATAGTTTTGTATTTGCCCGCTACTAATCTTAAAAACTCCATTTCTGAAACCATACAGGTTTAATTCCTGGATATTCAGTAACACACTTTAAGATAACATCAGCACCAATATCTTCAAGAACAAGATCACTCTTCTTTGAGTCTTGACGACCTTCTATCTCACTTAAGTATAATAATAACAACAATAACATTTGCTGATGTTTTGAAGGGAAGCAATGCTACAATTTCCACAATCGCACGAAAAAAAACACAAATATTGTGTCATGGGATAATCATTTTGATCTACGTTGAACGAATGAAGTTAAAATAATTTGAGAAAGTAAACGGACTTGACTTTTATTTATACGAAAGTATGTTAATCCGAGATCGAAGAATTCATGCATGAATTTAGTAAATACGTGCCACACGCTACAGTCTCTTTGATTTCTACATATCATTGCCTTCGTGCGGCAAAAAGGCTTCTACGCTCACACAGAGTAAAAGGCCCGACTGGGACAGCCGAAGCTTTCGTTCTGGAAGTGACGTCACAGCTTTAATCTCCCCAGACTCCCTATGCTCGGTCGTGAACCGTACAAAACTCAGTTTCAAGGCGGCACAGAAATTCGAGGATTTAACCAAATCTACAAATTTTTCCGGCTAATTACTCCACAAAATAAGCTTTATTATTTTAGCGAAAAAAATTTTGGGGGTTAGGTGCACTTTAAATGTAGATCAAAGCTGTGTTCATCTAAATTGAGTAATTTATTGATCAAACAAGTTTGGTACAAATAGTTACTATTATCATTGTTTATAGCTATTACTTTCATGGTTTCTTATACTAAAAAGTCAAGCTACCTTGAAGGTCTATGGTCTTTCAGTGCATTATTACTTTCTGAGGTTTAGTTCCCTGGTGAAAATCCTGACAGGATCTTTGAGGATCTTAAAAGATCTTCAAGGACCTGCCAAAGATCCTTAAAGATAAGGATCTTTTAAGGATCCTTAAAAGATCTTTAAAGATCTTTCAAAGAAATTCAAAGATCTTTAATGGAAAGATCTTTCAAGGATCTTTGCTAGGATCCTTTAAGATCCTTGAGGATACTGTGAAGATCTTTCAAAGATCTTTGAGGAATCTTTGCAAGGATCTTTCAAAGATCTTTGCTAAGATCCTTCAGGATCTTCAAGGATCTTATCAAGATCTTGCTAGGATCCTTGGTAAGATCCCAAAAGGATCTTTGGTAAGATCCTTCAAGATCCTTGAGGATTCCATAAGGATCTTTGAAAGATCTTTGAGGAATCTTTTCAAGGATTTTGCAAAGATCTTTGCTAAGATCCTTCAGGATCTTCAAGGATCTTATCAAGATCTTGCAAAGATACTTAGCAAGATCCCAAAAGGATCTTTGCTAGGATCCTTCAAGATCCTTAAGGACTATATGAGGATCTTTGAAAGATTTTTGAGGAATCTTTTCAAGGATCTTTCAAAGATCTTTGCTAAGATCCTTCAGGATCTTCAAGGATTTTATCAAGATCTTACAAGGATCCTTGGTAAGGTCCCAAAAGGATCTTTGCTAGGATCCTTCAAGATCCTTAGGGATTATATGAGGATCTTTCAAAGATCTTTGAGGAATCTTTGCAAGGATATTGCAAAGATCTTTGCTAAGATCCTTCAGGATCTTCAAGGATTTTATCAAGGTCTTGCAAAGATTCTTGGTAAGAGTGAACAGGATCTTTCCTAGGATTCTCAAGATCCTTGATGAGCATCTTGCTGAGTTAGTCAGATTTTCCAGCAAGTATGACTTGTTCAAAGTAGTGCATGTTGTCAGCTTGTCAGCTGATATAATTAGAACACCTTAGAACCATTTATAATTGTTGTTACAGTTTATTACAAATCTACAACAGGTCTGACTCAATCTCATACATTACAATGTAAAGATGTAGGGTTCAAAAACAGATTCGCTCCATAGTTCCTCTAATGTATCATACAGGAGAACCAAACTCGATTAATTAAGTTCAATTTTGGAGCGACAACTGAATAAGGCGGCAATGTTTCATCAAACTTAGTTCAAAAATCTTGTGGTAAGCAATTTTTTCCATGAGAAAATATGCATTCTGAATTCTAATGTACCTTAAGGAACACACAGGTTGAATGAGAAAGAGATGACAATCACTTGCCACATGAGACTTCTTCATAAACACTACCATGCATAATTTCCATGCTTCTCACAAGTAGATAGTTTTAACTCTATAAGAATAATTTCTCGGGATACTAGTTATACTCTTCTTCAAATGATGTCTGAACACTCTCCAGCCTGTGTCAGGCCTTTAAATTCGGTAAAAAGCCGGTAAAAAGCAGAGTTTTCGGTGGACCGCATGAACCGCCATCTTGGATTTGAATGTTGATAAGACCCTGGGGACGAGTTTGCTATAACCCATGATGCAATGTTCTGAGAAAGGCGCTTGTTTCAACGGTCACTGAACGAGGTTTGGAGGACAGTTTGAGATGTTTGAAAGCCACAAAATCTGGATCTGTTGTCTCTATGAGAGATTGTAAGTATAAAGAATCATTAGGCGTCTGGATTTAGACTTAAAATAGTGTTTTTGATGATCTGTACTCCAATGATATTTACAATGTAAGGTTATCACTAAACTCGATCTTGGCCGTTTTGGATGGGCGACCCTAAAAGCCGGAATGGCGGAACGGCGGAATGGCGGAACGGCGGAAAATACCGCCAAATCCTAAAAGACGGAATCGCGGAATCGCGGAATCACGGAACGGCGGAAAATACCCCCAAATTCTAAAAGACGGAATGACGGAAAATCCCCCGAAATCCTAAAAGACGGAATGACGGAAAATCCCCCGAAAGGGTAAGTAAAATAATGCACGGGAGACTCCCTCCCAGTGTAAAATATAGAGGATATTACATGCCCGCGTGGATATGAATTTTATCTTCGAGTGTTCAACTCGCTATCTCACGAGTGAGCGTAGCAAACAAGTGAGATATCGAGTTGAACACGAGAAGATAAAATTCATATCCACAAGCGGGCATGCAATATTCTGTTTATCATATATCTTGTGGAAAAGGTGCGATTTATTATGCAACCATGACGACGTCGACCTCTTCACATGTGAAGATAACATGTTATTTTCACGTGTGAAAATAAAACGAGATTATGGATACCTCCATAATATCATTTATCTAGAGGCCGGCTTTAGTTATACCCATCAGAGCAATCTCATCTTATCTTATCATGGCAGTTCTGAAGGCTGGAATTCTGAGATTATCCGTTTATCAATTTAATGTGGTTTAACGCCCACTTACGCTAATGATCTATCGATTTAGGTAATTGTTTTGACATCAAGTTATTTATAGCCACCCTCGTGGACAATCTGTTCCAGCTCCGTTGTCTCACAATTCCGGTTTTTTTCCTGGTAAACAGAAGAAGGCGGCCAGCGTTTATATATTTTGGGCCGGCATCTGCAAAAATAAAGTTTTCGCGTGAAAGCTCACTTGGTATTTCACTGGTGTTTATATAATAAAGTAATTTCATTTGTTGTTGTTAAGAGTTTATAATCCTTTAGATTTCTACTACCAATTCTCGAGTAGCTTTCGCATATCACAGTCAAATCGACAATATCTGTCACGTCGTCACTCCGTCACGCTGTGCAGACAAAGCGAGGTAGATCCTAAAACGGGCACAGAACGGCAGAAAATCACCACAACTCCTAAGAGACAGGAAGTCGTGAATTCGCTGTATTGTTCAAAAAGCAAATATTTTCCTTGGAATACATTTCAATTCAGTGGGAATCGAATAAAATTGCTATAAACATAACATCTGAGACATGTCAAGAGCGTGACAGATTTGACTGTTCCTAATGTTAGTTATTGTTGAGGCTGTTTCCAGTTAATTTTAACTCGACATTTCTTTGACTATAAAGTAAGCAGCTGTAGCGTATTTTCCCAAACATTTCCTCGTTGATTTTAGCGCCAGGCGACGAAACATGCCTTGACATGGTTGATATTAACAGTTCCCGTTAATGCTGGTTACAGTTGATATTAATTTTAGTTGATTTATGCTTTCAAATAATTACTGCAGGTTCGTGCAGATTATGCAGTCAAAATTCAGGTGACTGAAGCATGCAGATGTACACAAGTTTAAGAGTCAATAAGTATGCTATTTTGGTTGATTTTTATGACAATAAATGAGAAATAACTCCAGTCCTTTCGAGTTGCATTAACCCTAACATGATGTTATAATTAACAATTCTTCCATGAGTGCGTGTTGGATATGAGATGTTAGATAGCCAAAGAGGCGCGTAGCGTCGAGTTGGCTATAATCATCTCATGTCCAACAAGCGCGAACGGAATAATTGTTTTATTAAAAACGCCCCCAAAATATAGAAAACTAGACTACAATAAAAACAAAAAGGCCCAAAAAATCACGCATACGCTCACCATTTTTGTAGATCATGGTATAATGGCTCATATACCATGATGGCTAAGCCAGTGAAACCTCTCCAATTGCATTATCCAATGATCCAGTTTTTAATAAATACATAACAAGCAAAGTTTATTTCCGTGGAACTTGTATTCATGTGAGAAAAAAAAGGGGGATAGGTGATCTTAGTTTTTCAAACTATCGTTTAGCCTTTTGGGGGGATTGGGGGGTGGGGGTGGGGGCGAGGAAGGAAGCAATTTTTCGCAGATCTGTGGCTCTTAGCATTTGGCCTTTAGAGCAGCTTTGTTTTGCAGTTCCCTCTCTTTTGGGATTTCCCGTCTTTTAGAATTTGGGGGTATTTTCCGCCGTTCCGTGATTCCGCGATTCCGCGATTCCGTCTTTTAGGATTTGGCGGTATTTTCCGCCGTTCCGCCGTTCCGCCGTTCCGCGATTCCATCTTTTAGGATTTGGGGTGATTTTCCGCCGTTCCGTGATTCCGCCATTCCGCCATTCCGCCGTTCCGTCATTCCGGCTTTTAGGGTCGCCCGTTTTGGATCTACCTTCTTAGTCTCTCTTGGGTCTTTCTTCTTGTCTTTAATCAGCTTTTCTGTATTGCAATCATAACTTAAACCAAAACAGTTTAAAGCATGTCATAGAAGTCGATCTGAACGCCTGTTTCTGTTTTTATGAGCAGTTACCATCAGAGAATTTCAAAGTGGAAACAGAACACGAACTTGTGATATGATTTTGATCACATGTCGCTTACATGTAATTGTTGTGTGCCTATCTTTTCTAGTTATTGAAGCAGAAAGCTTGAAGTACATGGAACTACATGGTTATAAAGCTAAGTGAAAAACAATTGACAAACATGGGCAATGATACTTTCACCATATAAGACTTAAATATATTTCAATTATAATCTGTTGGACTGCATGCAAAATGCAGTGTAGTAGTCTTGACTTGAGTGCGAAACTTGAAACTTTGAATTTTGAACAAAGATGTTAGTACAAGAAAAATTCTGTATGACACAAAGAAACCCCTCGATTTTAGCAAATAAAATAAATCGTGAAAAGAAACAACATGTTCCAGCTGGTCTTTAATCTTGTGTGGGCTCTTCCCTTGGATACTGGGCAAAAAATCTTAGTGATTTTCATCAAGTGTAAATATTGGGAGGTTAATGTTGGCGAGTCATTGTCTTTTGGTGCTTGTGTTGTTTAAATTTCCATTTGCTTCTTGATTTAATGTCACCGTTTTTTTATAATTCTGGGCTTCTGACCTGGCTTTATATTTATTTCATATGGCACATAATTTTGCAATTTCATAAATCTCATTGTTTAATGGCTAAATGTGGCTCTCATGTGCCCATTTTATAGCTATTATAAACCCTGTTAAAAGGCATATTGTAATACTATTTTAACGCCATCTACTCGTCAGGGGATTCTTACATAAGGTAGTGGGCGTCTTTCACAGGGTTTTCACATGGCGTTAAGATCAAACACGGAATGGCACCGAATTTCATCATTTACTTGAAGCAGATATAGAAGTATTCTCTTTACCTTTGAAAGTAAGCTTAAGTTGAACATTCCTTGCTTCGATTCCATAGTAATAGGTGTCACCCTCTTTAAATGTTAGGCTATTGATTCGATCCGCTATAAGTAGTTATCGATCGACACGCTGAGACCAGTGAAGTCTCTTCAAAGACATCTGGATGGCCGCTCCATCCGCAGATGTTTCCATCGATTCCAGATTTGGCTCGGGTCTTCCCTCAACAACAGAAGATTGCCATCACAAATGAAGCAAATAAATAAAAGCAATGAAATAATACAAGACTCAACCGACGGAATATATTAGCACAAGCTCACTGTGCTTTTATTTTGGTACTCGCAGGGAAGAAACCAAATTCAGCAGCTATTTCAGATGATGTATCTGATGTTGTTTTCAAAACCAATAATTCATTGCAGGCTTAAAATCATAGGAAGATACTCTCCTCCCATCGCTTCGACCGGTTTGGCATGTAGGTGGAAGTAATCTTACAGAGCGATCGTAATCAGCGTCATGTAACGGTCACGGGAGGTCTACTGCTTGTACTGATGCTTAGCAAAATTCTTTACTAAGTTCATCAAGCATCCTACAGAATCCCCTGGATAAGATTTTTAATGCATCCTATAATAAATGCCTTAACCAGGATCTTTAAAGTTCTATGGCCGAGCTCTTGAAGAGAATCCTATCAAGGATCTCTCACTGTGATACTGGATAGCTTCCTGCGGAGCATCGTTGCAGGATCTTTGCCAAAGATCTTTAATACCACCGCATTTCCAGACCAATCCCATTTAAATCAGATCGCAACAAGGAGCCTAGGCAAGCATACTTGAGCAAGATCTTCTTTAAGTTGTTTGCACAAAGATCTGTAGAGATCTTGACAGAGAATACTTAAAATACTATACAAAGCCTCTTTAAGGATCGTTAACAGCGACCCTTTGAAGCTTCCTTTAAGAATCCTTCAGGACCTTGGCGATAAAGATCATTATGAGGATCGTGGTGCAAAATGATCTTTGTCAAGATCTTTGCACAAGAAAAACAACCAAAACTTGTCAAGATACTAGAAAGACTCTTTTAAGTTCTTGCTAAAGATCTAAATAAAGATGCTTACAAAAGCCTTTAAAGGATACTTGTGACAAGCAACTAAAAGTCTCATCAAAGTTCTGTAATGGATCTTAACAGCCGAACTCTGAGAAGCATCCTTAAAGCATCCTTCAGGATCCTTGGTAAGATCTCATTGCAGGAATCTTGCAAAAGAGTACTAACGCTCAAGATCTTGTCAAGAGCGTTCAGAGCCATCCTTCAAGCATCCGTTCAAGATCCTTTCAAGATCCTTGGCCCAAGATCCTTGAAGATCCTGGCAAAAGGAAATGTGCAAGAATTCCTAAGAAGAAGCCTGGAGAGATCCTAAAAGATTCTTGACGCATGGAATCTTTTAAAGATCCTGATCAAGATCCATCCACAAGAATACCTCGTGGCGATCCTCGAGAGATCCTCCTGAAAGCAATCCTTCAAAGATTTTCACCA
>JAHPZR010000588.1:2500-21088 GCA_019787425.1 Platygyra sinensis | reverse complement strand
AAAAAAAAATTAAAAAAAAATCATGCAAGGGAAAATGATAAGAAAAAAAAATCGTGCAAAGAAGAAGGTAAAGAAAAAAGATTAATGCAGAAGGAAGGTCCAGTTGTGACTTTTATTTAATTGCTGCGAAGCCACCAGGCTTCGCAGCAGACTAATTTCGGTCGCGTTCGTGACCAGTCTGGATTGCCTGCGCCAGAAGCCAGGCTCATTTGAGATGTATTTTGGATGTATGTATATCACCGCATTTGCCTCGATTTCAAGTAATCGAAATCGAGGCTCTTTCGATTCATAAGAATCCTGTTTCGTGTAGAGGGCACGTTTTCGCGGGCGAAGAGTTTGAAAGCAAGTGAAGGTTGTACAAATTTCCATGATTAAAGCCGATTTGTTTCTCAGAATATTTGAATCAATTCCTGGAACTTGGAAACGTTTTGAAACCCTTGTGGAAACGTGGAAACACTTTGGAAACCCCTTAATGTTTACAAATGGTTCGAATAATCTTAGCACACCCGCTTTGAAAGTGTCGAGGGAAAAAAATATTCTCCTAGTTGCGTTTTTCGTAGAAATTACAATTATTATGCTTTCCACTTAAACTGTTTACTCGTTACAAAACGTTTGGGGCTCAAAATGGCAAATTTGAGCGATTTTGTGGATTTTGCATTGGCTGTTACTACACGTTATGAGAAGGAGTCAAGGGTGGAAAGATCATTTTTGACCGCTCCAGCACCAAGCAGATTTTCACTGATAAATTAGAATCGCCCGGCTTCCAAATCGAACACCAGATAAACTGAAAGGTAGATGCTTCTTCTCGTAGCATTCAATCGAAGATCCATGTAAAATCCAAGTGCTAAACACCAAATAATTTTCGAGAAATGCTCGAAGCAACCAGCATCTGCGGCCGGGATTTCGTGTGCTCAGGATGTGTCACGCTGTTTGCTCACCCTGATTAGATGCATTCTTTAGCATCATCCAATCAGCGTGGAGTAACAGTGTGACTGCGGATGAGTTTTGAGAATGTCACAACGGCATTAAAAACGCAAGTCGTTCGAACGGCGAGTTAACGTAAAATGATTTTCAAGGAGCATTTAAACATCTAACTAGCAGTTTCGCAGTTTAACGGAGGAGCGTCTCAGTGAACATCAATTGAAATCAGCATGGTACAAAATACATTGCTGTCATAAATTAATCGTGACGTGATGTGGTCGGAGGTCAACGATAATGTGAATACTCGATTGAAGGTTTTCGCATGAGTGAACAGTTTATCGTGTTGACGTCAGTACGTTTTTAGAACAGAAAAGTTTTTAAGCCCATTAGCCTTTGGCAAAATACTCTATGATCCAGTAGCTCATGTTGACTATCCCTCTACAGTGCTTCCTAAGTTATTTTTCCGACGTGCGTGACGTACATAATAGGAACATGTTAATTACTTATCTTGTCAGGTTCACCCAGGCTGAAGTCCATTCGGGTTAAGTAACAAAATCGTGATAGTGATTTTTCCGTCGTACGTGCATTAAAGGAACATGTTACATCCTTTCTGGTTCACCAAGGCTGAAGTTCATTTAATGCAGTTGCTGAGTGCTTTGGAATATGTAACAAAATCGTCAAAGTTTTCAGTTCCGTCGTGCGTGGCATTATAGGAACATGCTGTGGTGGGTTCTAGTTCACCCAGGCTGAAGTCCATGCAAAACAGCTTCTGAGTGCTTCTGGATATGTAACAAAATTGTGATAGTGATAATGGTCTGTCCCTTATTCAGTTGCTGCTATTCGAACTCACATGTTAGGAACGAGTCTGACGTCCGAACGTCACAAGTTTGTAAAAGGAAAGCTGGCCGATAAAAAGACTACAAGTTAAGTTAGACAAACGTACAAAACGATATTTTCGGCAAGGAAACCAGAGTTCAATGAGTGGAAATGTTTATTCCAAACTCTAGCCATCAAATCATATGCCTAAAATGATTATTGTGCTCATTCGCGTGCTCTCCCACTCGAATAGCTAAATAACCTTAGGGGCCATTTTGCTCAGGCGTATTTCAGTCCTCGAACTCACCAAAAAGAGGAATTTAAATACGTAGACCCCGAGCATCTACCTCTACCTCTACATCTACTGATAATACATATATAGTGTTTACCTCGAATATCCGCAGGGAAGAAAGCAAAACAAGTAAAATTGCGAGCGTGACTGTGCACGTGATGTACAATGGGCGATTCCCGCGCAACTAGGGGAGCGCGGCATCGCCGCTCGCCTCTCGCACGTTACGGTCACAGTCACGCTCCCACGCTTCCATACTTTGCGTCCTACCCCACGGATTTTCGAGGAAAAGAGAAATACTGCTCGCAGCCTGCTTCCTCCGGCGCTCATTTATTAACTATCAACTGCTCCCAGATTCATTTCCAGGACTCTGGGAGGTTCCTATGGTTGATTACAACGATTCACGAGGGTTTCCTTGCGATATGATTGACGCTTGCTACCCGCCTGCAAGTGCAAAGGATGTGCATAATCTGCTGTCCAGGAATTTTGAAAGACACTACTCGAGTAACAGGGCACCATTCCCTATGTTCATGCACGCTAGTTGGTTTCAAGCCTATTCCTTCTCTTTAAATGGTGAGTAATGACGAATAAGTGTTACCGAATTCACAGATTTCGCTCGAATATCGAAAGCAGTTAATTTGATGTTACCTTAACTTATGCCCACCGCGGGGGGGGGGGGGGGGGGGGGGGGTACTCCCTTATAAGGGCTTAATGGGGACGTGCGGCCAGCCAGGGTATGTTTTTCGGGACTTTTGTCTTAAACAGGGTGTCGAATTTATCATTTTTTGTCTTAATCAGGGTATTGATTTATCAATTTTTGCTTTAAATGGAATATCTTTTCTCGGACGATAAACAGCAAAATTTTTACAAGCTCTTGTAAATTGGTATTGACTTCCGTTGGCTTTGGCATTGATACCAGGCACATTAAATTACCATTGATTATACAACAAGAAAGCCACACAATTTGTAACCGCAACTTTTAACCTATGTCTTAAATAGGGTATCAAAAATCGGAATTCTGTCTTAAACAGGGTAAGAAAATCAGCGATAATTGTCTTAAACAAGGTCAGGGTATGAGGGGCCGGGCCGCACCTCCCCACCCAGGGATATATCGAGTACCTCCCCCGGGACATATGCATATGTCCAGCCGGCGGGGGGAGGGGGGGCATAGGGCAGGGATTTCATGGATCGCTTTGGCCCCGGGGTAGGGCGTTTGAATTATCTTGTTGTCCCGGGGTTAGGGATATGTGAATTTTTTTGTGCCCCGTGACCACAAATCATTTCCCGGGGGGGGGGGGGGGGGCGGCGATTTCAGTTATATTTTACCTCACATTTTTACCCGGGGGTAGGGAATTTTGCAGCAATTTTTTGGAAAATGTCAAATTACCGCCCTATGCCCCTCTCTGCATCTTATCTACAACATTTTTTAAAAACTTTGCCAGAGGTTCAACTTCTCATAATGCTCATGAAAATTTGATAATGTAAACAAATTTTGACCGTGCCGTTTTTGACTTAAGGCCCGTTAACACAGGCAATTTTTGTTGCGGCAACTTGATGCAATTTTTGTCGCGCTTAAGTTGCAACTTCAAAATCGCACGTGTAAACCAGGCGCGATTTTCAGTGCGATTTGTCGCCGCGATACCGCAGGGGTTTCGAACATGTTTGAAACTTGATGCAATTTTACTGCGACAAAAATTGCATCGAGTTGCTGCGACAAATATCGCCTATGTAAACGGACCTTTATAAGCCCCTAAAGCCGTAATAAAGGGTATTTTCAGCAAGTCATACTGTTGCTATAGTAACCTATTATGTCACAAAATTGAGAACAACGTGTTCATTAATGAATGGGCAGTTTTTTGATACCATGATTGTAGCATCAAAGGATAAAGAGTGGTTATAATGCTGGAAACTGCCTTCAGCCATCGTAAACTAGTATTTTTAATGTTGTTTATTTTCAGCCACGAAAACATTCCTGCAGGACATACTTTCTCGTGGAGACGTGTGGATGCTTGGCATTAAACATGTCATTGAGTGGATCAAATCACCCACCAGCCTCGATGATATCGACAAGTTCGCACCGTGGAAATGCGACTCCCCTCCCCCACCCCCTCCGTGTGACACCCCAAACGTCTGTGAGTTCCCTGATGATCCGCACTCCCTGCACACCTGCACCCGTCCATGTCCTAAGCATTATCCCTGGGTTGGTAACCCGGATGGAAATTAACGCGCCAGCATGCCCCGGATTGCTTGATGACTGCCCCGGATTGCTTGATGACTGCCCCGGACAGAATTAAGGATTATCCCAGATGAAATAAGTTTTTGTTTGTGTGTTTGTTTGTTTGTTTAGTAAATTTGTAAGCAATACGAACTTATTTTGCCGTGGAAACCAAAGGCCGAACTGGCATTTGTTTCAAGTTAAGCATCCAGACGATAACGAGGAAACGAGTAATAATGATTGACGCTGAAATCTTAAATATCATCAGTTAAATTTGCGCGGTTAATGATCACTGCGCTTTCAGTTCAAATCGCTGCACAAAATTAACTTTGTGGCAATATTGATGTAAAATTGTTAGAAATCGGGCAGGCCGGTACAACTGTCCGTAGGTTGTCTGTCAGATCCAGAATCTCAGATTCAAGCAAGCAAGCACCTTACTGCAGTTAACAGTCCGGGATCGTTATCATTTTTGATAACCTCAACCAAAACAAACCATAAACCAATCGTTGCACAGGTTTTCGTTCACGTGACGTTATTTGGTAGCAACAGTGTATAATTCAATATGCCGGTCGACGAGGCGCTGCGATGAAAGGGGCTACTCACAACATCACAATGCAGCGTCATTGAATTAAATTTATGTTTGCTTCATAATAGGTTATGGTCGGGATGGAAGCGGAATAATTGGATCTCTCTTATTCATTATTCCATTAATTTTTTTCAGAGTTATTCATTATTCCTTATTCAATTTTGCTCGATATTCATTATTCCGTTTCGAGTTTGTCGAGTAACTTATGTTGCATCGACGTTGCAATTCCATCAACTTTGTATTCAAGATTAGCCAGACTAGCCAGTCCCACACGGTGCTCACCGAAGTTAGATCAAAGTATTCTTACCTTAGAAACAGTGGTGTCAAAGAATGAACTGTTTTTTCTCAGCAATGAGAAATAACATAGGTATTAAACACACGTAGAATTGCGTTAATTTTGCGCGTCATTTAACAAATTGACGTCAGGTTTTCATGCGTCTGTGCTGTTATTGATGATGAATTTCGTCATAACATTTTCAAAGTAGCTGTGAATCGGCCGAGTGGATCCGCAGACTACTTTGACAATGTTCTGACGAAATTCATTGTCAATAACAGGACAAACGCATTAATAACTGACATCAATTTGTTTTTTTTACGATAACAAATTGTCAAACTGTCCGCTTTCGTTTGTTCACGCGTCGCATGAATTATAAATTCATGTGTCTGTCGGCTAACTGACAATAAAAATTAGCCAATGAGCGCGCGAGAATCTCTGCAGTTATCGTAAAAATATGGTATCGATGACAGCACTGGCTTGATAAACGTTTGCTCCCTTAACTTAAGGCAGGGGTCCACCTGAAAGCCGTATTTTGGCTGGGTATTATGTTTTTAATGCAAATATCTCGTTTACATTTCAAGCAATCAAGAATCTCTATGCTCATTTCACATATCTATGTTTTGGGTTGTTTTGTAAACTTTTTGGTGATTTTTAGGTATATTTGGAGATAAATAGTTTTTCTCAAAGGATTAATAAAATTTATGGAAATAGGAAATTTTGAAGATTTGGTGTTGTTTAATATCAGAGTTTGAAGTTAAAAATTGGTAGATACACTGAATTGTTCGAGCAATTGAGCATGCACTGCATCCAACTGGGTTCCGGTAACAAAGAAAAGCCGAGGATTGCTGAGTTCTTTGCATCATTACCTTTTCTAACATATCTTTGTGATAAAAGACTAAAGCCATCAATACGCTGCCTTCAGTTATAGAGAAAAATAGTACAGATAGTGCGGCTGTTGAGTAAACAAAATGATCGCTCTATTGACGGTATGTTTGTTTTTTGCAATCCTTGCGCGCGCGCGAAAACTATGA
This sequence comes from Platygyra sinensis, assembly GCA_019787425.1. Classification (NCBI taxonomy): domain Eukaryota; kingdom Metazoa; phylum Cnidaria; class Anthozoa; order Scleractinia; family Merulinidae; genus Platygyra; species Platygyra sinensis. The sequence continues at coordinate 14,953 of JAHPZR010000588.1, read as the reverse complement.
TCGGTCTAGTCAATATAATCGTTCGGAAAGTCCCGCCTCTGAGGTCGTCGGCAAGGTTCAGAAATATTCGAATCTCTTAGGAAAAGTTCAGGGAACATTTTGACACGTTCGTGAAACCTTCGGGCAATAACATTGGGCGAGTCATCTGAAATCTTCGAAGAATGGTCCAAATCTTCGAAAACGTGTGAAAATGGCCACCATGGACAATCGTAACACAACACATGACGTAGCCACCTATCAAAGGTCAAAGAACCTGACAATGACAACATTTAAAACAATGGTGAATACCAAGGAACCAGTCATGGGCAAGACCGTGCCGCAAAGTGCTTTCCGATTGAATACTCATCACTGTCATCGGTGAACGCAGCCAGCAAAAAGGGCCGGGAGAGCGACTTTGAGCGTACTCTGTAGGTGATTTGTTGTTCTGTCGGACACGGTTTATTATTCATTATTCTTTTACGGAAACCAAATAATTCTTTATTCTGAACGTCCAAGCCCTAAATATTCCTTATTCATTTCGTTTTTTAAGCCGTTATTCATTATTCATTATTCCGCTTCCACCCCCGATTATGGGATTATGGAATAAAACAGAAATGTAGGGAGGAAAACTGTCTTCGTCCAAAGTTACTGCGAATTTAATTTCCACATCGTGTGGTATTTGTTCCGCGAGGAAAATGACACAGCGAAGGTAGACAACAAATATTCTGTTCACAAAAGCGTTGTTTATTGACACTAATATGATAATAGCTTCCATTTTCCCTCAGGCTTCATTTTCTTGGTAGCTGTCGAAGCTGCTTGTTCAACAGTTTGTAGTAAATATAAACGAAAAGTGACAGTAAATACATCTTGAAGAGCTGTAACTTAATTTCGTTTAGTTTGCGTGATAACAAACAGTATAACATGTAACAGTTAATTCAACAGCCAGGCTCGGCGTAGTAACACGTAAAATGCAAGTAGCTAACATGTTCACAGAATATTTGTTCCTCCAGAGTTAACATTTAGAGAGATTAAAACATATCTGGCAATACAAACGAGCCGAGAGAGAAAAAACCTGGCAAAAAACAGAGGTGTCAAACTCTACAAATTTCACGCGGATTGCAGCGGAAGCCAACCTGACATATGACCTATGTCCTTTCAAAAGCACAGGATTTTTGCTTTTCGGAATATTCAAAGATCCCCAGATCGTACCATACAAAAGGGGCAGACCCTTAGAGATATACTAGTTCGAGCAAAACTTCCTAAAGAGGCTATTACACGCGGATAGGAGTTGCGTAGGCCTGTTACCCCATTGTTGTCACTCGCTGAATCCAACAATAAGCTCGAGTCATTATATTAATGACTGGTGAGCCAGAAAACTGAGCTAGTTTGGCCGGCATTTCTTGAAAATATCTCAGGACCACGAATGTGTGGACATTGAATCTTGGACTCAAAAATATAGGCAACTTACCTTTCAATGCATTTGCCGATTGACCGTCTCAGGCGATAAAAATACCTCACGTACGTCAGGCAAACATTAGGCGGGGATGAATAAAATCGCTGTACTCTTCAATGTCGATATCATGTCGTTCGAATTCAAGCTTGAATTTTTCTTTAGGTCTTGCAGAATTCTTTTATGAATCGAAGACGCACAAAATCGACACAAAATCGACACAAAATCGACATAAATTAGATGTTTTGATTCTATGGGTACCAGCATCCGCCATCTCAATACCTAGGAACACATCAATTACAGATGTAGATATGGCCGCCGTTACGAACAGCACATCGCAAATCAAAACAACCCCGTGCACTTTTTTCACAGATCGTGCACAACACTAAAAACATATTAAATCCCAAGTATATAGCGTGAAGATTAACGACATATTTTTTGTGATTGTCGCAAAAATCTGCAAGCAACTCAAATCTTATGGCAAAATGAAAAACATACCTGATCTGTATGCAAAATTGCAAGCGTTGTTTCACTTTACGAGTAGCATTTTACATCGTTTACGCTGGTCTTCAGCCGCCATCCTCAAAACACGCGAGGCTCTTCCTTTCTTGGTGCTTATCGAATAGAGTTATGGGTAAATTACCCGAGCATAATCGAACAAATAACGAGCAAAGCGAAGTGAATACGAAAATTTCCGATTTTTGAAATGGCCGCCATTATATGACGTCACATGGTTATCAAATCTGATAACGATCCCGGACTGGTTAATATTGTCTTTAAAATGATGCAGTGAAACTCTCTCTTTTTGTGAAAATAACGTTTAAATTATTTTTTCCTTTGAATAGTCTCAGTTTATGATCGTGAAAACGATATCATCTCACACCCAACGTCTCAGTAAAGAACTTGGAAATTACATACAAATAGGAAAATATTTTGACCACAGAAATCAAAACATATAAGACAATCTAACAGGATACAGTGGTTTGTATAGTGCGATCGTCCGAGTGAAGATAGATCCTCACCCGGGCGATCACAATATGCGAACTTCTGTGTTCAGACCATTTACTAACAGGATAGAAATAGGATTTGACAAAAACGTTTGTAGACTTACATGTTGTGACACAGAATGGTCACGACTCTAAATAACACAAGGCAAAAAAAAAAGAATAATGTTTAAAAACCTACTAAGATATTAAGCGCGTTAGAATGATGCTGTTTCGGCACTTAAAACATTAAAACTGTACCAGCGTGATACTGCGATCAGACCAGATAAAATCGACTTTTACAAGCCAGTCAGATAGACCGTCAGAGACAGACAGACAACCTTTATCAGTTAAGCGCGACTAAACATTAATTAAAGGGGCAGTGTCACCCTATTTGGCAACTTTATAAAAAGCTAGAAGGTGTCTTCGCATCAATTAAATTTCAAAAATAATGATCTAGTTTTGTTATTGAAGACTATTTGAAGGTACTGAAACTTTTTCCTGTCGCCTGTCGCTACGGATGGCAAGGATGGAAATGGATTGAAACTTGAAAAAATTGGCCAATTTTTTCAAGATTTGATGCGACGGCTTCAAAAAATCCTCAAGAAATTTTTTTATGGTTAGCCCTCTCTGATAAAATTTATTTGATATCTTAGTCGTAGCCTCACAGAAGCATTTTGTTTATGAGGAAAGCCTTAAAGTAATGATTTTAGCACAGAATTGACCTAAAACTGCAAAATCTTCGTGACACTGCCCCTTTAAGCAATAGACAACAAGTTTCTATGGTTTAAAGGCTGATAAACCACGCGGAATGTTGGTAGAACACAAGCAAAATTCGTAAATCACTCGCCTGCGGCTCGTGATTTACGAAATCTTCGAGTGTTCTACCAACATCCCGAGTGCTTTATCAACCTGTAAGCCATAGAAACTTGTGGTTTATTGCTTATATATTATAATTCTGAAGACGCGCGATTTTTCCATGAGTTGTCGGCTACAATAAACCATAGCTGATTGACCAATCAGGGCGCGCGCATTGATTTGGTTATTATAAAAAGTTTTAGTAGCTTATGAGGTCTTTTTCTTTTTCCTTGACCCTGCAAATAAAATTTAAGGATTTCAAATGAAGCAAACGCCAGAAAATGTCTTTTGGGTAAGGTTCTCGAACATTTCAAACAATCGGGATTCCACTAGTACTACATATAGAGCAAGTATTTTAAACTCAACGGTCTTTAGGTTGTTACATTCAAAGTTCTTCAGCCAGCACCATATTGCATTTAATTAGAATTCAGAAATAAAACAATCTAAAAGAATTTACGTGCATTGACCTCCGCTTTACATCTTTGCAAAGACTAAAACACTAAGAAGGCCAATTTCGATATTTCAAAATTCGATCTTGGTTACGAGGGCTCGGGCAATAAAACATCAGGAAAACAAATCAGTTATTCATACCTCAATTTGCCTTTGATATGGTTTCTATTTCTTTAAATCTCGTAAAACTCGACAACAGGTTTTTATGCATTATTTGAATTCGGTCTTTTTCATTCCACCCTCCAGCTAACAATACATCAGGCATATCTAAGAAACTGCGTAAAGCACTAAAAAAGCATTAAAAGCACGGCGGGAATATAATGGAGTTCTAGAGGACTACATCTCTCTTACGACGGCAGAATCTCCTCATTGTTTGTTGGTATCTGCAATCCTGTTCCCTTCCTCACCGACCGCCCTTACACGATAGCAGTCATCTACACTATCAGAGTTCTTTCTCTTTGTTGTGTATCCGGGTGGGCAGGACTGACACGTGACCTGACCTACTGTGTCCTGATAACTACCAACATCACACTCACGACAGTGGTTGATTGATGTATCCAAGAAAAAACCGGGGGGACATCCAACTGTGTATCACAGGAATAATACAAGATTATTAACATGAAGGTAATGCAAACGAGTTTCCATTTCCTTCCCCTCTTCCCCCTTTCCTTGCACGCCCTCTTGTTTTCTTCCTTCCTTCTTGTTTTACTTACGTCCTTCCTTCTCTCCCCCGTTCCTGTATATGATTTATATTAATTGCTGCCGCAGTGAGTGAGCCTGAAGCAAACGAGCGAGGCAGCTCTCTAATCAGCAGAAAATTACATTACAGGGGCTTGCAATCACTTTTTCTTACTAAACGCAAGGAATTGTGGTTATGTGCGAATGGAAAAATTTAGGATGACTGTTAATTTTTTTAGACTGTTAATTTTATTTAAAGAACAACTTACACTTTAAATATTTACACAACCCGCTTATAGCATAGCTAATCTAGCCGGGCTGTACTATTGCGCAGTGATATGGCGCCAATGGATGATTTAGGATGCACAGTGAACCATGCGCTTTCTTGTTACTGTTGGGGAAGGAAGAAGAAGGTGAGTTATTCTGTGTGTAACTTGCTCCTTTTTTCGCTCTTTGCTTTTATTCTTCAGATTTTTATTAACTTGACTTATGTAACATTTGCCTTTGCTTTATTTCAGGGTCAAATTGCTACTTGCGCGCCTCACCGAGGTGAGTTCTTCGGTGCCTTCTTCGGCGTGTAAATTGCTCTTTTCTTTCACGTGTTGCTCTTTTCTACTCTTCTGTTACGAAAATACCGTTTCGTAACAAACAGGTATGTCTAATTCTAATTTATATTCATTTATATTCACAGTTCCTATCAACAGGGATATGAACTTTGAAAAGCTGTTTGGCTGAACGGAATAGAAGGGTTTGCGGTCGCCAACGTCATCTTGGCAGTGGGGCAAACACGGCAAAATTTACCGTGAATGTATGGGAAAAATCGTGATTTTGATGCTCGATAACTTGAAGAAGGTTGATATTCTACAATTTCTATGAATTACAAACTAGAAATACTAGCTAAAAGATGTAACCAATAAAATTTGAGAATTGTACTCTCACAAAGAAAGCCGCAAATTTAAAGTTTTATTTTTCATTTATTTGTCTGTAAAATGGAGCCGCCGTTCTCGGGAAAATTTAGAAGCATTTGTATGAAAAACTAAAAAGAAGATTTCTCGCTTCTCAGCAAACCGATGCCCTTCAAATTTAATCGGTTAACTCTTTTAGCTAATAACTTTAGTTTGCTCTTCACAGAAATTTCAGCGGGAATATCAACCTTCCTCGAGTTATCGAGCATCAAAATCACGATTTTTCCCATATAGGTCATTGTAAATTTTGCCGTGTTTGCCCTACTATCAAGATAACGTGAGTGACCGTGAAACCTTCTATATCACTTTAATAAAACAAAGGACTAATCATGAACATTAAATTCGAAACAAGTAGTTTTTAGTAGCCTTTACAACATATTAATATTTTTATCGTTGCGGTGAGAGTGTATAGGGTTTTGTGTTAAAAAAATTAACCGTTTAGCATGCAGGGTACATGATGTCACTGCAATGTCAAATTCATGATAGTTTATGCTGATTTTACTACATTTAAGCAATAGAAAACGTCTCCCGTGTTTGCATAGCCTGATATAAACACGAGAGGGGTTGGGAGAATTCGAGACAGTTATGCAAACCCGAGACGAAGTCAAGGGTTTGCAATTACTGTCGAGAATTCTCCCAACCCCTCGAGTGTTTATATCAGGCTATGCAAACACAGGAAAAAAGTTTGCTATTGCTTTTATAAAATATTTTTCAAAATTAATTGGACAAATGAAGAGAAATTTTGTTTATTAATTTCTTGATCCAAAAAGCTTTTCTCAATACACGCTCTAGACAATCATCTTTCCTACTAACCAATCAAAACGTGCATTTGATAACGCACGAACCAATGAAATTTCACGTTACAAAAATCAAAATTTGTATCAAAATCGCCAGCGAGCAAGCGAGCGCCGTGTAAAGAAAAGCGATATCAGCTTTGAATCCTTCTAAATCTTTGGGAGGAATGGTTAAAGTTTGGTGAAAACAGAAGAAACGTTCAAAAGATTTACGACTCTGTAAGGAAAGAACTTCAAGATGAAACCACTGTGCTTGATCGCTCTTGAAAGTGACGCAAACTTGCCCGATTTGGCAGCCCGAGAGGACGGTTGAGAAGCTGAATCGCTCATCGTGCCTTGTGAAGATTTGCTGGTTTGGAATCATAGCACTAGCAGGCAACTTTGAGTTAATGCAGTTAAGTCGAAGGGCATTAAGTCCATCAGTCTGATGAGCTGTCTGCTACATTCTTCCAAGTTTTAATGGTCATTTGACAGCCAGAACACGGTAACCGATCGGCCGTGTAAAATTTGATTTGAACAGATTTCACTTCGCAGACTGTAGCATATAGTTGGCGTTTAATTTTATTGCACATCTTTTTCAAAACACAGCATGAGATTTTGAGAATTCTATTGTAGTAATTTAATGCAAAAATTATTTTGAAAAACGTTTACTGTGCATAATATTTTGTTGTCTTCGCTTGAGCTCCCTCGGCAAGGTCGTGTAGCTCACTAACATCGAGGCATGCAAAGCACTGTTGTTCTTCTTTCTTTTGCTTTCTTTCCGCGGGTCTGAGAGAAACAGATGGTCAATCCCCAAATCAAAACTTGGAAAAATTTTCTTTATTTGAATTCCTTAATATTTGTACTTGAGAGTTGAACTACCGGCTTTGAAATGGTTTCAAATTGTGCCGGGGAAACACAGAAAGCGTGACGTGACAACCGTGTTTGCATACAGTCTCATCTAAACACGCCTATCGACCAATGAGAATGCGCGTGCTGTCTTAAATATTTTATAAATAGTTTTAAATCCTGTTGAAGACACATTTGGTTTTTGTAGTCTATATTATTTCGTCACCAAAATGTTGGTGTTCAACGTGAAAGTTTGTGATAAAAATTAACTGTTTAGGAGGACAAAAGTACTTTATGGTTACTGTTTAAGACCAATCCGATTTTTATAGTCTATATTATATTTACAACAAAATGTTGCTGTTAGAATGTATAAAGTTTGATAAAAAATTTTATCTTTTTTTTCGGCTAGTGAGCGGGCGGAATTCGGCAAATCCCGGAATTCTTATTGCTTCCTGGAGCGGGCGGAATTTCCTCATACGGACCGCTACAGCGGGCGGAATCCATCGAGCTGATCTATTTTCGTGAATGAATTAGCGATTATCGGCAATCTTTCGCCCTTTTTACATTTCCATAGACGATTAATCAACGCAAGTTTATCTCTATTCACCTTTAGATGGCAAGGAAAGTTACTGTAACTAAATTCAATTGAATTTTTTGAAGTTTTGAGAGTTTGTTTGGCTGTTTAGTTGCTCGGCGCTGTAATGGCGCGTAATCCTGTGTGTCCCTCCGTACAATTTTAAGTAAAAACTGAGTCAATTTCAATCGAGTTTCCCTCTCTAATCGTTGCTGTATTTGAGAGAATTGCTGTGAAGTACACTTAACGAATTTCCTCGCTATCTGCTACTCAATTTACGGTAGAAAAGTCTAATTCAGGCGAGTGATTCGCAATGATCGAAAAAAACTGTTTTTGTAGTACAACTTCAAATTTAGGCTCGATTTCCGCCGCTCTCTCGTGTCTGGTCTACCCTCCCCATTCGGGGGAGGAGCGCTGGCTCATTTCCCGAACACGGCTGGTAATCGAGCCTACTTCAAACTTTGCACGAAATTTCACCTTAGCTGGGGGAACTAAATGCACTAGCACAAAGTAGTTCGGAAAAAGTCTGTTCTTTAATACATCTTTCTTCGTTTAGTATCTGATTTATTCGCTCGTTCGCTCGTTAGATTTCTTGCGAATGGTTTGTACTAGACGGCGCGTAAGCCGATTCAATGGCAAAAATGCGGAAACAAACCCACTTGTAAGCCAGTTTACGGCGAGAAGAAAAAAAAGATAAAAATGTTATTGGCCGGCTTAGGGTCGGTCCGTATATGGAAAAACTGTGACCTCGGGCTTGAAAATGCTGCCCGAGGGCAGCATTTTCAAGACCTCGGTCACAGTTTTTCCATATACGGACCGACCCTAAGCCGGCCAATAACATATATAACTGTTTGGCAGGGTACATGATGTCACTTCAATGTCAAATCCATAATGATAGTTTAGAGATGATTTTACGCCATATTTTATTGTTGCTGTTGAACACACATCTGATTTTTGTAGTCTATATTATTTCGACAGCAAAATGTTGCTGGGGACAAATTCCTATGTGGTATATGGTTGATTTTACCACATTTTATAGTTGCTGTTGAAGAGCATTCTGATTTTTATAGTACATAATTATTATTTCAACAGCAAAATGTAGTCGTATACGTGAAAACGTGTAGAGTATGTGATAAAAAAAAATATAGGGTATTAATAATGTCAGTGTAATGTCAAATTCATAAGTGTAGTTTAAAGTTGATTTTACAACATTTGAAGTTGCTGTTCAAGAGGCATCTGTTTTCGAAGAATAACATTCATTGTCAAAGCACTATTAATTTATATTTTAACATGTACTAAAGTACGGCTGTGAAGAAGTGATACAGAGCTAGTTCGATGACGTGTATCGGACAGCTTGAGGGTATCAATGATTCATTGAGCTTTTGAACTTAAACTTTAGGGCGTTCAACATCCTGAAGGAGATGCTCATAAAAAATGGATGGGGGTGTTCGGACCGACCAAAAATTTTATACCCTAAGTTAAGACCTGACCCTTCAATGTGTACCCTGTTTTCAGACCTTTATGATGATAAAGTAGCATCTCCTAAAGAAAGTATACCCAGTTCAAGTCTAGAGTGAAAAAAAAAATTATTTCCACAATTTTACAAAGCGAAAAATTTTAAACTTGGCGCACTATTTTCCATATGACGTAAAACTCCGACTATTGGCTCATAATCGGAGTTTTTTAGCCAATCAAAAAGCTAGAAATGCAATAGTCGGAGCTGAGAATTTACTAAACTGGTATAGTTTATCACGTTGGATGTCTTTGCCAGGTCAGAAGTAAGATTGTTCCACACAAGAGATACTACGGTGTGCTATCAGTAGAATCTATCATGAAATAAGTTTTAAAGCATGGCACTATTACCTTGTCCTCGGTACGTAAGTTATGCATGAGAGAAGTCGTCGTAATGAATATATACCCCATGGAGGGGGGAGAGAAGTCATAAAAGATGTTATATGCTAATGTTGCGAACTTAACTCTTTACATAAAGTCCAAAGAGTCCCATTTAGCTATCTACTGTATTACTGACCAAAATGGCTAAAGCACCATACCCTTTGGGGCCGTAGAAACCTATGTAGCTCATGTAAGGGAATAAGCTCAGGGATTCAACCAGAGCCGCGAGGAGACCGCCTAGGTCCTACCAGGATAGATAAACAAAGATTTGATAAGTTTAAAAATACTTTAGTTCCCACTTACCACACGAGCTATTCCCAATGTCGGTAAAGTAGCCCAAACCACAAGTGAACTCAGAAGACAAATGCTGCAGCGATCCTTGCCTTGCTACTAACATGTTTTCACTGATGTTCATGGTGAACTTCCCCATGGAAACTACGTAGCGCAATTGAAAGGCAACCCGGCCTGCCTTTTCAGCTGCATTTGGTGCCGGTGCATTTCTCTTCGATGCCCTGAAGATGACTGTAAATTCTATTGTCGTAATGGAATCGGATCCAAACGCTCTTTTCTTTCTCCGTCCATTAAAACGTCCACAACCAGATACCTTTACGTCTCTGATACTGCATAAACCAGAGTCAAAGCATTCGTATTCCGGTAATGGTGTGATTGCTTGAAGGAATGCTTCACGGAAGGATGTAGCTATCTCCATGAACTGCTCATTCGTTCTGCATGCCTGCGTCAATGGAAACTGCAGAGATATACGTTGACGCATTTCCTGCGGGGAGGATGATGCTAAAAAATATAGAGGTATCGTGGGCTAAGTATGTATACGAACCAAGTTGTTCATCAGGCCGGAGCTTATCCCAGTTTTAATAGCATGAAGCGACAAGACGAATTTCTACTCCTCCCTGGATGGGATTCTGGTCCTCCCAGGGTTACCCCCAGCATTAAATTCACCGGTACCCATTTATACATCTGGGTGGAGAGAGGCACTGTGAGAGTCAAGTGTTTTACTCAAGAACGCAACCAAATGTCTCCAGCCAGGGCTCGAACCCGGGCCGCTCGCTCCGGAGTCCGGCGCGCTACTAGCCATCAGGCCACCCCGCCTCCCTGCAAAACACAGAACTTACAGTGGTAATAACTAGTAAAGGAGAAATCTCTGGTCCCATAATTGCTTGTCTTTTTAACCTGCGAGCCTGGGTATATATTTGCGAAACCAAGCTCATCCTTTCCCCAAATGCAACGATAATTGCGACTTTTAAACCTGTGCGTCTTTGCATTTGGTGATTATTAATACGTAAGCTACGCGAGGCCGATTTCATATTACTAGCGCGATTTCTCCAGTAATCATACCGATTACAATTTCCTCAAATGTGATTGGTGCATAAACTGCTGTATTTTCCTCTAATTAATCTGCCAAGTTTTAAACGAACAGTGCAATCGGACAGTTGTCTGTAATCGGACAGTTACATGAGCCAACCATCTTAAGTCCTCTCCACTAAATCCACCAATCACAACATTGAGTACAATCACTATAGTAAACAATTCAAGAGACTGGCGTTTCAAAATTGTGGAGGTTTTTGTCAACAGTGACTGTTTTGAATTTTTAATTATGATATTAAAATGACTATTACTTGTAAAAAGCTCTTTCTCAAATGAAACTGTCACTTTTGTGGGAAATTGCAATTGTTATGATTAATTGATAACAGGACATCGGGTCGTGTCGTCCAATTCAGTCTGTAATCATACTCGTGATTAACAAATCAGACTCCCACTTCGCGGTCGTCCGATTTTGTTAATCACTCGTATGATTACAGACCGAATTGGACTCCACTCGGTCCTATTACCATTGCTAATTGTACAACACAAGGTTAAATTACTCATTACTCGTATCAATTACAAATTTCGTGATTAAAAGAAGTCTTGTGAGATATTCTTTTGCCCGAAAATACCATTTGTATACTCCATAAGTTGTAAAACACCGAAGAAACATTAAGAAGAAGGAAGCCGTTAAACGTGCATAATTGACATGCGAATGATCTAGCAGTCAATTACAATAGGCTAGTTTCGAATTGTGCAGAAACAAAAAAACAGAGTCGAGGTTCAGGGGAATAATTGGCATTTTGTATTGTTCATAAACAAAGGAAAATGCAAATTATTCCCCTGAACCTCGACTCTGTTCTTTTGTTTCTGCACAATTCGAAACTAGCCTATTGAAACTGGTTATCTGAATTAGACGTCCACGTGATCGAGCACTGATCACATGGCAAAATGGCATCAGGAGAACCTATTACGATCTAAAGGCTGACTCGTCCCCAGTCGCCCGCGCGAAAATAAAACGTATAAATGTAGCGTTGCAGTTTTGTCCTGCGTGGCAGTCATGTCTAACACCTTTCGACTAATCATATGTGTTGTTGTTTCTACCAATGAAAATGCGTTGTGACTGTGTCTTCTGAGATTATTTTACTCGGGGACGGGATGGTGTTTGAGCATGAAAGCTGGAAACCTATCGAACCCTGTGATTTTTAGGGTGAGATGAGGGTGTCTTGTTGGATCTTTCTGCACGTTCCGAAACACATCTACAGCTGCCTTTGAAGCTTAATATTGTTGGTAAGGAGGTATGAGAAGTGTAATGTATTGTATAATGTTTGTAGTAATGGAGTAAGTAATTATAATTAAAAATAGGCGTCCATGTTTATCAGCAATCTAAGTATTGTTGATCATATTGCTTTAAATTGGCACGAACTATTAAAGCTGACTGTGTTTGTGTTTCTGTTGTGTATTTTGCAGTTAGGATTTATCGTGCTATGAAAGTGCGTAGTATCATTTGCCTTCGTTTCAGGCGTAAAGAAACGCTTTGACAATTGCCATTAGAGCAAATTTTCACTAAGCTTACTTCAACTTTCTGTTGCCAAATGCTGCCAAATATACAGCTTAGTTGGATAAAAAATTCTATTGAGCAAAACAAAAGCAGCAGTTAACGTTTTGAAATAAAGTGTAG
>JAHPZR010000586.1:10000-33555 GCA_019787425.1 Platygyra sinensis | reverse complement strand
GAAGCGAGTCTGGAAACGACACGACGGAAAATCACTCTCACGAGTTGGTTAACAATCCAAAAGTAACTCAGCAACTAAGTACGGGGCATGGGACTTCAGTACTGGGTGAACCAAAACCACCCACAGCTATGTTCCGATATAATGACCACGCACGACGCAAAAAAAAATTGACCGATTTTTGTTACATATCTTTGAAGTCCTTCCAGAAACTGCATTGCATGTGACTTCAACCTGGGTGAAGCCCGGAGATTATGTCACGACACGGACGGAAACATCAACTGGTGGCTGATTTTGTTACATATCTCGAATTACTCGTCTGGCCTGGGTGAACCTGACAAGGATATTGTAACATGTCCCTATAATGTACATCACGCACGTCCGGAAAAACAACTTCGACGATTTTGTTACCATATTCGTGGAAGCACTCATCAGCAACTGCGGTTGCTGGTCTTCAGCTGGGTGAACCAAGAACCCACACAGCATGTTCCTATAATGCCACGCACGACGAAAAAAACTTTGACGATTTTGTTACATATCTTGAAGCATCTCAGCAACTGCATTGCATGGACTTCACCTGGGTGAGCCAGAATAATGTAACGCACGACGAAAAATCACTGTGGCGATTTTGTTACATATCTCGAATTACTCGTGGCCTGGGTGAACCTGAAAGGATATGTAACATGTCCCTATAATGTACATCACGCACGTCGGAAAAAACAACTTCGACGATTTTGTTACATATCTTGAAGCACTCATCAGCAACTGTGTTGCTGGTCTTCAGCCTGGGTGAACCAGAAAATATCCTCTAACCCCCGGCAAACGTCAAAATACTACGTGGACGTTTGCGTGGCAAACCAGAGAGTATTTATATTATGTACCTATACGGATTTTCTATGTATCCGAAATAATATGTCTTTCAGAAAACTAGTGTACGATGGACTCAGTATAGGGTCTAACTCACAAATGAAAATAGTGATTTTTAGTACCTGTCTAGTCCCCATACAATCTAAAAGCATGACAATCCGTGTAAGTTATGACATAAATAAAATATTAAACTGATGATATAAACTGGTACCTTCGTCTTGTTGTCTGATTTGATGCTCTACGAGATTGGTCACGGCTAGCGCTAGGTGAAGGCACTTCTGGTTCTCTCTGTCGTTCTCAGGTGATTGAATTCATGTACAAGCCAATCGCGGTTGTCGGTTTTGTTTGGGTTTCAACAACTGTTTAATGGTTTCAGCAACAACACATCCAAACGTATATCCAGGGGCAGCTTCTTTGTTGTTCTTCCCGCGAAAAGAAAACCAGCGCGCCTTCTTCAACTCCTCAGGAAAATTCGACTGAAAACTGGATCAAGTTCGCACAATTGCGTCGGGAGAAAACACCATATCTTCTAATTCGGGAGGCAAATCTCGTTTTGCGCCCGTTTTCAATGACCGATGACGGGTTCATTCGAAGTGGAAGTCTATATTATATGTAGGCGAACAATGTTTTCCTGCGTTGTGAAAATTATTTTAAAAGAATGAATTATGCGGCCAGATCATATCTGGAAATTATAGTACACAGTTTCTTTTATTGAAGGCAATTATCGCAAACCACAATAGAAACCGCAAAAATTCTTGCGATGACAGCAACCTGACAGTATAAATGACGTCACGCCATAGCAACCGGACCTGGATCTTCCTTCTGCATGATTTTTTTTTTCTTTCCCTTCTTCTTTGCACAAATTTTTTTTCTTGGTAATTTCCCTTGCATGAACTTTTTTTTGTTTTTTTTCCCACACCCCCCCCCCCCCCCACCCCCCCCATCACTCTTCTAATGGTTCGTCTCTTATATCTAATAACCAAGTTGTGCGGCTTTAATTGTTCCTTTCCGTTTAGGAATTTACCTTTTTTATACACATATACATATACATATACATATACATATACATATACATATACATATCATATACAATACATATACATATACAATACATATACATATACATATACATATACATAACATATACATATACATATACATATACATATACATATACATATACATATACAATTCTGCTTGAGTAGGCTTTTTAGACCGATTGTTGACTGAACAGATAACTACCAAATTGTAAGGTAAATGATATACATCCATTTTTGGGTCTTATGCTCTGCATAAAGACCCTAAGTCAGAGGCAATCTTGTCTGTCACTTTGAGGACGAGATGACACGTGACAGATCTCCGAGAGTACAAGTAGTCTGGGTACTAGTTATTTTCAAGTTGTTTCGTCGGCCATTGCTTCCAGCGCGTTGTAGTCGCAGTGTTTTCCCTGTGTTGGGAAAATTTTGAAGAACTTTCCGTCGCAATTAGTAGTATTTGTTCAAGGTACGTTATGTTCTGTTACAAAATTGCTCTATCGTGCTGTTTATGATTGGCTTTCTTTCATTTCGAATCGAAAATTAACTGCACTGCTTTGCCTTGTTTGTTTTCTGTTATTTCATTGAGGTGTTGCAGAGCGGAGTTTCCTCGGCGAGGAAAGGCAACATATATCTAGACTCGACTTGTGTTTAGTGCAGATTGCACTGAAGCTAGACGCTTTCGCAAGCCCACATTCATTGGGTTTAAACGGTGCGGGTTGCACCACATCTCACAAGTAAGCTTTCTCAGAGTCACGATTGGCACAAGCCCTCACAAGCAAGTATCTATCGGCTTGGACTGTCGGTGTGGTTTACACCTCAAACTGAAAGAGTTATAGTACTCCGGAAAATAATCGCACTCGAATAAGAGTCTTGCACTACTGTTGTCTGTGTTATTAGCCGCTAGTCAAGTGTAGGAACAATTACAATCGAACAATACCGGAGGATCAGCTGTCACGACAATTTTGTCAAAGCCAAGGGTGCTTCTTCACGTGTGCGAGACCGATCTTGGAATATGACGTTTTATCTTCAAATGTTTTTTATTTACTTGCCAACAATAAAAGACCTTGTTGGATATTACAAGTTCCGGAATGAGGTGATGGTTTGGTTTATGCAAATAATATGCTACAATGTTTACATCCCATTGCAAATGATGCGGAGGAAACTCCAGGTCCTATAATATTTCATATCATTGATCCAACATCTACCCATCTGCTGACTCTAGTTTTTTTCAGTTAAGTGCTACTGGCTGCCTGGCATTTTTAACTTTTAGGTTATTTCGAGCAGCCAGCACCCCTATTATCTGTTGTATATATAGATATATATTTTTTCTCTTGTAATAATTATGGGGTAAAATAAAGTATTGTTGTTGTCTGTACTTTAATGGAAATAAGTATACTCCCTTTTTTAAAGCGATATAGCAATTTTCTAAATTTATAAACACAAAAAATGACACAATACAACCATATTCCAAACATGAGGTTAAAATATGAAAGAAACTTGAAATAACCTTTTTCCAATTAAATTTTATGGGACGAAACCAAGAAAGTGCAAAATATCAAACATTTCAAATCCTTGGATTTCTGTGTGCATAGTAATTGCCAAATTTATTGTGAGACAAAACATCACTTCTGCTTGTAGTCAGGAAGCTACTGCTGTTGTAAAATGGTAATTTCTTTTTAGGCTCCACTGGGTTTTAAAGTTTTTAAAAAGACAATTGTATTATAGCATACTTCATGAAAAAAGCCCAAGAAGAGAAAGATGGAAACATTTTTTATTGCCTTATTATAAACAAAATACAAATACAATGTGGTAGAGATAGAACACCTGCTAGTTATGCAACATTTTAGAGTGGTATACTTTAGGCGAGTGTGTATACCATGAAAATATAAGTGACAAGTGGGACATTCCAAAATTATACCATGAGAAAGGGTTACATAGCTATTTTATACCATGCCATAGAAAATACAGTAGCCAGATGGGAAGGTTGGGTGTGATGCAGTTAAATTGCACTGATTGATGGGAAGGTTTGGTGGAATATTGACAAATATACAACAGATTTCTTGCATTCTGATTGGCTGTTTTTTCTATGGCATGGTATAAATACAATAGTATTATAACAATATTATAATCCATCAAATATTTCAACTGCACAGGATTGGTCTTATCACATGACCCAATATTCCCCAGCTAAAACTGGGGAATATCAGAGATTGTTATACCTCCCAAATAACAATGATTAAAAGTGGGAAAATCATCAACAGATGTACAAACGATAGGCAGTGTACACCTTGCCTAGCTGCTTCGCGGCATGTTTTTTACCCAAACCTCACTGCCTAGTGTACTTTTTGGATGGAGCCCACTATTCAAAAAACAACTGACGATGCCACAGTGCACAGTTATGAATTTAAACATTCTGAGTCATCAAAGCAGCAAAACCTCTTGACACAACGTGTGCAAGTTCACTTGACATGTGTAAATAGTGCCAAGTTCAGAGAGTTAAACTAGGATGGCACATAATGCACAAAATGGGTCTAAATAGAAAGATGTTGTGTTATGTCCCAATCGGACTAAAAGCTAAATAAATTATTATTAGAGAATAAAGTGAGCATAAAGTGAACAGTATTCTACCATACATTTCCCACTTAAAAATCTTAAGGGCTTGTCTACCTTCTCACTTGCAGCAGGTAAACTCCCAAATACTGACATTTGAAAACAGAATTCCAACCCAAAAGGAATAAAAGCATACTAGCATAAAGAATAAGACCCAAGTGCGCATTGCGGACCTATTTTTATCAAGGGTCGTTAATTAGGGTCACGGTCTTCGTCACTTTAGGATGATTTAGCAATGAGGACCACGACAACAGCTGTGCAGACATATGCAAGTTCAGCGCATCTGTCTGTCCAAAAATTTGCTCAGGCTAAAGATGCAATGACAGTGTTCAATTCCAAAAGAAGATTCGAAAAATTAGCCATTGTGATTCACGTTCTTCAAAATACGCAGAAGTTGAGCAGTTCACGCTGTTCTTTCTGAGAAGACGGCGAAAAAACTGTACCAAGACTCGAAACGTGCGTGCACAATCATTACTACTCATGGAGTCTTTTGCAGGGTAAAGTTCTCCCTGGCGTAGCCGTCGCTCATTTCCATTTGATAAATAGGGGAATGCCATTCTTAATGGTCGATGCCATCATTGGTAACCAAGCCTTTCAGAATGGACGATACCAACACTGTTTAAGTTCAGGCCTGGACAAGGTTGAAATTTGTTAAAAAATTTTTGGAGTACAACGCACTCGCCAAATTATTAATTGTACATATTTACACTGGTCTGCTTGTGGTTAACCTTTACTTGTCGGTTGGGGCAACTTTGTCATTACTATTTAAGAAAGTCACGTTTTATAATTAATATTTGCGGAAATTTTGTGGAGCAATCTGAACTCTAGTAGTGATATCAAAGAAATGTTAGGGAACAGAGGTTAAGGGTTTGATACTGGGTGATAAATTACAAACTTTCTGTTTTCTTCAATTTAGTCGAAAAAAATTTCTTGATAGTTTAGTTAGTTAAGTGTCGCGAAAATGGCATCGGCGGTTTACGAAACGAATAACTGGGTCGCCGTCGTGGTTTGCTTAAGCTCTTTTTAAGCTCCTTCATTACAACCTCTTACGACTAAATGCTAGCCTGGTAAACTTGTCGCTACAATGACAGCTTGTCTACCTTTGAATATACGAAAACGTAGCAACCAGAGGGTAAGAAAACCATTTCCAATCGGCATACGTACAACTAATCCTGCTTTATCACAATAGATTACTCCTTTCTTCTTCAGGCACCCAATAACAAAAAGATCTCCGACAACCCGTTGTCCGTTAACGTAACACGTGCATCATTATCATGGCAAAAAATTGGGTGACATTTGCTTCAGATTTTTTCTTTTCGTCCCCAGGCCCCGACAAACGACCCGAAAATCGCAGAAAAACAGCAAAATTTTGAGCGTAAGTTTAAATTTCGCCCTATTTAAAGTTACTTTTTCAAGATGTACGGTTGGATTTAAGAAATGTAGCTATCCTTCCATCTAGAAATATTAAAATTAATCTGAATATTAAAAAAAAAATCCATGTAAATCGGGCTTTAAAGTTGCGAAACTCGATAGAAGCCGTGACCGATCCGTGACGAAATCCCGTCCGCGGTCAATACTAAAAAGCGGTTTAAGTCAATCGCCTTATGCGTTTGTCAAGATGTACGGTCGGATTTGGAAAGCCTGGAATTTAGTGATTATTTTGATATCAAATTCACAAAGATTGGATAGAAAAAGTCCATGTAAATCGGCGAATTACTTCGAGGGTATTTAATGTAGCATTCGAAAACTGCATACGGCTTGCAGTTGGCATTTTGTCTCGCTGTGCCCGATTTGGGACCGTTTCTACCTCCATTCATGGCAAAATGTACACAAAGAACCCAGGGATATTCGAAAACATTCTTCGGACAAGATTGTTGAAGGTCCAAACTTTCAATGGCCGAGTAAGTTTCACTTTTACTTCTATAATATACAGTAGAGAGGCTAACAATAGACGAGTCATGGAGTTCGTGATGTTGTCACGTTTCTGCTGAATGACTCTTTCGAGCTGTTTTGTTCGTTTGTTTATTCTCCGAGCTACAAACTTTAATTATATGTTGTTTCTTTTCAACATAATAAGCAAATCACGTTCATTTGTACTGTTTAGCTATCAAATAAAGCAACTTTGAGCAAATGTCTCGCTCGTGAGGTCAATTTTTTGGTATGGAATATTTCTTGCTTATCTCTTAGCGCCACACCACCGCTTGTTATACAAATAACCAATGGCTTTTCTTTAATAAAATTGCTAATTGCGAGGACTGCGGCGATTTGTTTAATTTTTTTTTCTTTGATTTTTTCAACAAACATGATTAATCTGTTTGGTCGTAACAGAAGTTGGCTCTGTCAATCAATTGTTCATGACGCACTCAGAGACTCCCTAGCTACATCATAATGTTTAAATACTACGTCACTCTTGTTTTCATTGTGTTAAATACTGTATTCAAAAATGTGACAAAATGGAAATAAAGCTTTCACAATAGAGTTCTAAAGCCATGACGTCATGTTACCATGGTGCCAAAAAACTCAGTTCTAAACAAAGTCCCAAAACGTGACCGACGCCATACAAAATGTCGGCCCTCTCGATCGCGTCGCTCATTTCTTTCTTCGGAGAAGAGCAGAAGTCAATTAAGAAGGGTGAAAACCATTACAAATCAGGCCATGTGGAGTCATTTACTTATAGTCAGGGCATTTTACGAGGAGAAGTGCACGCAAGCATGCGAAAGAAAGTCTACAAAGTCACGGTGAGTGGAAGAGGTTCCCGAATACTCACTGCAGATGCGGCTTGTCATTTAAGTTTATTTGTTGCTTTGAAATGCTTCTCAGTGAGATTTTTTAAGTTAATAGCAGTTCTTTTCCGTAATAATTTAATTGTGAAATTACTAGACACACAAACTTTGCCGTTGATCTGCTTTGTTAAAGTCATTCGATGTACATTGATGTGTTAGTTCGTTCGATGCATGGAACTGTTCGTTCGTTTGAAGTCCTTATATATTTAGAAGTCTTTAAAAGTTGCATGTCCTCACGCGTATTTTTTTTCTGATTTACTAGGTCTGCTTAGATAGTGAGAATGCTATAAGATCAAGTGAATGCGAGTGTCCAAGGGGAAGTTTAAGTGCAGCCACGCGGCCGCACTTTTCATTCACGGCATCTACAACGTCAGCCGGACTGAAGTTTAACGCAACTGGAAGAAACGCAAAGCAAATACACCGCTCTCTTGGCAAGCCGTCGAAGAAATGTTTCCTCCGACAAAACAGTATTGCTGCTTATCAACGAACCCTACTCAATCTGATCGGTCTGCCCTTTACAGGGACCTACAGGAGTATGGGAGGTTTACTGGCCTTTGTTGGCTTATGAGCCCTGAACCAGCCACTGTCAGTAACCTTCCCATACCAACAATAGAGGATATCATTTACTCGGAAGAATTTCTTAAAATACAAGGATCACAGCAACAAATTGATTGCCTAGTAAGACAGGCAAAGATTCCTGATGAGTGCATTTTAAAAATAAGTGACATTACAATTGGACAGAGAAACAACCCAACTTGGCATTTAGCCAGAAGGGGCAGATTAACAGCAAGCAACTTTGGTTGTGTTTTGAAGGCCAAACGGGTGACTCAATCTCTCTTGAAGCGCCTTCTTGGAGAATATGATTTGTCTGGAGTTAAGGCTGTGCAATGGGGTGTGAACAATGAACAGGAAGCACTCAAAGCATTCACCGTGATAACAGGGAAAACCGTCCAGGAAACTGGCATTTGGTTGGATGCCTCTGGAATCCTTGGGGCCTCTCCAGATGGAATTGTAGATGATGAAACCGTCCTAGAGGCTAAGTGTCCTTACACTGAAAGGAACCTAACAATTGAAGAAGCCATCGCTACTTCACCAACATTTTGTTTAAAAAAAGCAGAGGATGGCAATGGATATGTCTTAAAGAAGGACCATGTCTACTGGGACCAGGTACAGGGTGAAATGTTTTTTACACAGCGAAAGTTTTGCTACTTTGTCGTTTGGACTTCTAAGGATGTGGCTGTTGTCAAAATAGAGCAAGATGAAACCTGGGATGCAAATATTCCAGTCTTGAAAGAATTTTATTTTAAACACATTTTTCCCAAGATAGTGGAAGGTGCATTGTAATTTTATCTTCTTAACAGACATGCATGTAAGGCTTTTTACCTGAGAGTATTGGTTGAACTCTCTCGGGCTGTAACTTTTCTCCAGCAATGTCAGTGTAACCCCAGCAAACATTTGGTAAATCTATTGGACTGTTGGGTCAATTTAATTTTAAAGAGATAAACATAAGATTGTAAATTTGTGTAACCAAGAGTGCAAGTTGTGTTAATCTTTCTTATTTTGTACTTTACAAAACAAAAATAATAAAATAAGGTTTACTATTAAAGGTCTTGCAAAATATAGTGGCATTCTGACCTTGTTTATGTCTGTGCTTATATATTTACATCATTGAAAAAAAGTTATTCGATTGATTCAGTTCTATCACATGATGACCATTGTATTTCTTTACTGATAAAAGCCAAACATCCTTTTTGTACTCAGGCTACTCGAACTCTGTCCCCTCGCACCCCTACTTGATAAGTGGAAATTGTAAATTGACAAGTGCAGCACATAACTGAAAAATAACATCAGCATAGCATCTTAAATAATATGGGATGAAAGTTAAAATTTTGAAATCCTTTAACCTTGCATTTGCCCTCTCTACATGGATCCTTGCTCTGGCAATGGATTTTGTTTTCCTTGCTTCACTTTCAGTGAAAACGCCATTATTCAAGAAAGGTGGAATGTTAAGAGAAACATCATTGGGCAAAATGTCTTGGATAAGAAAGCCTTTGTCGGCCAAAACCATATCCCCTGAACAAGATGGTTCAACAGACCTGACTGTTCTACTATGGCTTTATCAGAAATGAACCCAGGGTACAATTTGCTAACAAAAGTTATTACTGCATTTGGTGCAACCCCGACAATTACTTTAAATGAGTTCATACCCCTGTAGCTTGAATAAGTGGCATTTTGCAGACTCATTAACCCTGGGGCTGCAACCTCCACATCAGTACAATCAATGACAATTCTACAAGAAGTAAACTCTGAAAAAGAAGATGGTGCACATAACACATTCTTTTGCCTGGACGGAATGGTTGTCATGATGTCATGAAATAATATGACATGCAAAACATGGATGAAAGTGGTGACAACATTAGCTATTGTTGCAACACTGCAACTAAAAAGCTGCGCAAGGTGCAGGTTGGTGTAATTTTGTCTTAGTTTCATTAAAGTAATGAAAATCTGGTCCTCAAAATTAATGGACTCTACTTTCCAACCAGAATAATAAACAATAAAATCTTTGAATCGTAAAGCATGAAGTACTACAATGTTAAAAACTTCTTTCGTTGGAAGCCCTGTTTCCATTCTAAGAACCTCTGCACTCACTCCTGAAACTGTGTAGTGTTTTTGTGTGTAGCTTTCTTTTTCTTGCAGGTCCTGAAGTTCCTCCCTGGCTTGATTTAATTCTGCCTCCAGTACTATCTCATTTGTTGTCTTGTTGTAGCTTTCTTGTTTGGTGTCATTATTAGTAGACTGCTGCTCAGATGCTGTGATTGCCTCAGCCACCATTTCTTGCACAGTCTTCTGTTTAGCTGTTACTTTTTTCTTTTTCTTTGGTGGTCCTCCTTCGCTAGGAAATATCTTATCTCGATTTCTTTCGTAAATTGTGGGCCCATTTAATTTATTTCCATCCATAAAATGACAACTACACACTCTGGAATGTTTGCTTGGTTCTCTGTCTTTCCTCCTATTTCAAAGAAACAGATAACAGAACTTAATCCTAAAAAATTGGAATGATTTAAATTGCTCAAAATTCGTTCCAAACTTTCAGCTTACTCCTGAAGTGCAAAAGCTCTTAAAAATAGATTAAATAAATCAGTAAGCCATTTCATAACACAACCAACATTGAAATATATGATATGGGCACCGAGAAATTACACGTTTTGAAAGCAAACACATGTTAGCACAGCGACGTTTAGACAAATACATATTCTTTCAGCACAGTTGTATTGGAGGTTTTTCAAAGTTTAAAATGCAATGAAAAGAAAATACAAAAAAGAAAAACGTACTCAGTACCCACAAACTTGACACTGCATGCGATAAGTTCATCGGTGGAAATCGTACACTCGCAAAAAAAGCAAAGCAAAGCAATAATTATAAGTGCCGGTTACAAACCTTATCAGACGGATCCATCGCTTGTATTCGTCTTTTTCCTTTTTATCGCTTGGAAATGCAAAGAACTTGCAAGTGTGGCCTTCTGATGAATGAGTACACGTCGGAGCAAAGCAGTACACCATATTGTGTTCGTTCCGATAAATTTCTTCGGACAAAAAGCGATATTTTCAAAAAGTATTTGACCTTTTGACCCTGTGTTCTTCTTCTTGACCTCTTTTGTAATATAACACAAGGTTAATAAGCGTTTTGACCTGAAGACAAAGCAGAGACAAGCACTACGTGACCTACGCGCAAGAGATTATCCGAGTTGTTTAGAACTGAATTTTTTAGCGCCATGGCAACGTGACGTCACACTTTAGAACTCTATGTTAAAAATGCATTACCTCTCTCCATCATTTTGGAATTGTTATAAAGTTACAAGGCAGAAAGCATCAAAAATTATATGGAAATTTTTAACGAGACAAAACGTGTACATAAAGGCAACATGAACATCAAATTTCTTGGCCAAGAACTTTATTGGTTTCACGACCGCGATAATTGCAAACGCTGCTATCCCTTGAAAAGAGCATATTTTCCTCTTTTCTCTTAAAACTGTAGACAGTATTTGTAAGCATATTTAAGACGCTTTTTTTCTGAATTTATTCGTTGCCCCAATCGAAAATACTTTATCTTTTTTATAAGAACATCCAGGTTGAAATTTACAGAATTTATAGAATAACTTTAAGCATGATAAATCCGAGACTGATATATTGAAATGAATATAATTTTGAGTGCTGAAAATTTGCAAACACAATACATTTCACATGTCTTTTCACTAAACCGTATAATTTTTTTCTTTCCCCTCAGAAGACGACAACAACAGCACCAGACAAATGTTCGATGCCAGTAGAATTCCTGCAAGAAGTTATTTTCGTCATGTCATGCAAGATGACTCCAGAAGCAAACAGCAAATAACTTCGGGAATTTACAGTAATGCCATACGCTATCTAAGAATATTCACCATACGCCTTTCACTCTACAATCTGCACAAAATAGGAAAATCTATAATCGGCTAGAAAAGCAATATTCTTATATGCATTACACTATCACAAGTAAAGAGACGTAACGCTACGTAACTCAGGCTCTTTTTTTCTTAATAACCTACGACTTTAGCTTTACTTAAAACTTAAGACACCCCGATGCTCCAACGTGCAGTTAATGCACTCAATGGTCTAACATGTCATTTGATGGTAATTTTTTTATCGGACACCACCTGGAATTTTCCTTCTACCCACAACAATAAGAAATATTTCAATTCTTTGAACACGAAAATGGTTTAACTAGTCTCTAGCGGTAGTGGTCTCATGTTTTGAACGAATTTTATCTAGACTCGATCTAACAGATATATAAATTATGAGTTACCTGTTAGTCCTTTGAACCTAAGACTGAAGAGGAATTGTCTTCTGTGTCTTCCCTGACTAGAAGACTTAAATATGGATATTGACGTCTTTGTGCTGCTCTTTATCATGCACTTATTAAACTATAAGCGGCCAAAATAATTAAATTTCTTACTCAATATATATAGTTGCACAGCAAAATTAAAAGCATCGCTGTCAAACGATAAATTACGAAACTGTGCAAACAATAATAGCAATATTAATCATATCAGCATCGTTATCAGCCCCAAAACCAAACATTATGTTCACGCATAAAGTTATTTATGTCGAGCCATGACAGTCACGCAATGGTCTGTAACCTGGCTTATGTCAACTATCACCCCGGGTGGTAGAGGGGGCGTTCCCTCGAGGATAAAAGATGTTTCTCTTGAGCAACTCTCCCTTCTTCCCTTGGCCCTCGTACCGTTGGTATCTCGAAAGGAAAACATTTTTTCAAGCAAGTACCTGTTCTCGTTTTCGACTGTTTAGTTCTCTCTTTAACCCTTAAATTGTTTCCCAGTCGGTCATATGACGGTAAGACGTGTGTTAATACTTGGCCATTCCTTCATTCGCCGTCTACGCGAATATATCGGGCGCAATGCCGATTTAGATGCTAACTTGCATATTCTCGAAGGTATAGAGCTCAAATGGCACGGGGTCGGGGGAAGAACAGTCCTTAAGACCGTCCAATATGATCTTTCTGTTGTCGAAAAGTTCATGCCTGACATAGTTATATTACAGCTAGGCACTAACGACTTAAGCCACCTTCCTGCAGTAAACGTTGGCTCAGCAATTGAAGATCTTACCCGGTCCCTCCATGACTCGCTAATGTCAAATGCGTATGTGTCTGTCAAACTATTTATCGAACGGGGCCCCTACCTTTAACAAGAACGTCATCCTCTTAAATCGGTATTTAAAAGTAGTGCTGGAGCCCATACCCTATGCAATGTTCTGGTGTCATAAAGGATTTTGGAGGGCCAAAACTAATTTTATGGCCCGCGACGGTATACACTTAATTAACGGGCTTGGTCACTACAAGCTCTATCGTAGTTTGAGGGGGGCAGTTCTACGTTGCCTACAATCGCTATAGCAGCGAATCGGGCATGCATATATAAGTCATGTAACAGGTTTGAAAGATCCTCATTTTTTATAATGCCCGCCTTGCCCAGGCATTTTATGATTTTCATTTTATTGCCTTAATTTGTGCCAGTTCCTTTGTTATTTGAAGCCAAGCCGATTTGTCAGTTGTTATCTGTTTTCACAGCCCCTGTTAGTTGTCGTTGGGTTTTACTCCCACGAACAATTGCTGTGCTTGTTCGGTTCATTTGAACCATGGTTGGCTCGTCCAACGTTGATTTATGGCTTTGGCAATGATTTATTTTATGGCTTACCCCTGCCGTATGAGTGTACAATCCTTTGACCGCCTCTTTATGAGTGGTCCAATGCACTCGGCACTGGTGGTAATGCATTGTTTTGGGAACTTGGCCTTTTTCTCGCGTTTTCTCTTTTTCGTCCGGTGACATATTATTGCTCATGACCCCGGCAGATTTACGGGGAATTTGTATAACAGCCCCACCTCAACTGCGACCCAAAATTTGGGATGGAATTTCATCTTGTCATTATGAGCTGTCTTATCAATTTTACTTCGACATTAAATTACATTCCATCGTATTTAATTACCTACTTTTATCTGTTATCGATAAGTCATGCCTCCTAAGAAACGTCCTGGACAGCCATCAAGGACAGGCCGCCAAACACGTTCTAAACGCGTGCGGACATCACAGCTGACAGCAACGGACCCACCTGTTCCGGAACCACCTATCAACAATCCCGGGTTGGTTTCCTTGGACGTAAACGCTCTCTCCGCCACCATATCGACAGCCATTTCGCAAGCGGTGAAAACAGCCTTGTCTAAGGACAATCTCAATGAGATCTTGAGACAAAATACCCTCGAAGACAGCACCTCTATTGAAGTACCAGGGCATTCTCAAGCCGACCTGACCTCAGATAGCGTGACCACAGCTGTGAGCAGTCATGTCAGTAGCCTCATCGGTGCAGGTACAAGCAATGATTCTCTGCTTCTGGGTCCCGACAATGTTCAACCTAAACAAATTTTTACTAGCGTTTCTGTAAATCTTAGTTCCCGGGTAGGTTCGAAAATTAAAGCTAAAATCTGGGCTAACGAATATGTGGAATTTGGGGCCTTGTTAGCATCCACCCCTCAAGTCGATAAGTATGCGTTATCTATGACGCCCTCAACTGTGCCATCAAAGCAGCCGCGGCTGACTCTTGAGCCATACCATACAACAAAGAAGGTTTCCAACATACAGCAGTGGGTTTCCGCATTTAACATTTTTGTCTCGGTCTTTACTGAGCGATACCAGAGCGAAACCCCGCAGTTGATGAAGTACTGCGAGGTAGTCCGTGACATTGCTTTATCGAACGGGGATTGGCTCTGGTATGACGAACAATTTCGTTATCTGAGGCAATCTGCACCCGATAAATATCCATGGGATCAAATACATTGGGAACTTTGGTTAAGGGCCTCAGCTAATTTTCGGAGATCACAGTCGTTCACCAATAAGCCACAAACCTCAACACGGCAGCGTTTTCGTTCGAATTTTTTCCCTCGAGGAACGTGCTGGGCATTTCATGCCGGTAAACACTGCCAAGGGTGTCAGTTGAACACGTTTGCTATAAATGTGGAGCCAAGCACCCAGCAATTCAGTGCTCCGTGCCAACCACTCAACAGCGTTCTAGTGGAGTTAAACCAAAAGGAAACTCTCCTCAAGCATCAGGCCCTTCACAGCCCGCCAGTAACCCCCGTAAGGGTGGAACGGCTTGAATACCTCTTACACTGCTATGAGCAAAACAAAAAGCATTTCCTTGTCGATGGTTTCCGTTGTGGCTTTCGTGTCAATTTTGTTGGTGATCGGCTTCCTTATGAATCTCCTAACCTTAAAAGTGTCCTAGACCAACCGGACATTGCTAGAATAAAATTGCGCAAGGAATGCGACGCAGGCCGAATTGTGGGTCCTTTTAGAACTCCCCCTTTTGCGAACTTTCGTACCTCTCCTTTGGGCGTTGTACCCAAGAAAGACCCGTCTGAATTTCGTTTGATTCATCATTTATCCTACCCAAAAGGGAATTCTGTTAATGATGCTATTCCTGACTATTGTTCCTCTGTCAAATACGCATCTGTTAGTGATGCGATTAAAGCCATTAAAGCCATCGGGAAGGGTTGTTTTTTGGCTAAAACGGACATTAAGTCGGCTTTTCGTATTGTCCCAATTCATCCTGCAGACTATTCCTTGCTGGGTATGAAGTTCGATAATTTGTATTATTTTGATCGGTGCCTCCCCATGGGTCTTTCTTCTTCATGCAACATTTTGAGGCTTTTAGTACCGCATTGGAGTGGTTGTCTGTTCATCGCCTCGGTGCCTCCTCTGTTTTGCACATCTTAGACGATTTTTTGTTTATTGCAAAGACCAAAGACCTGTGCGAGGCCGACTTGCGCAATTTTGTTTCTCTATGCCATTATCTAGGAGTACCCCTAGCTCCGGAAAAAACCGTAGGCCCCGATACAGTCTTGCAATTCGCAGGCATTACCCTAGATTCGGTGAGCGGAGAAGCACGACTCCCGGACGAAAAGCTTCAAAAATGCCGCGCGCTCTTGCACAATTTTTATAAACGTCGCACAGTCAGGCTAAAAGAACTTCAATCTTTAATAGGCTTATTAAATTTTACTTGTCAAGTTATTGTCCCGGGCCGTGCTTTTCTTCGTCGCCTGATCGATCTTACCAAGGGTGTCCGGCAGCCACACCACCACATTCGTTTATGTAAAGGCTCGAAACAGGATCTTCTTTTGTGGATTCGGTTTTTAGACGAGTTCAACGGCAAATCATTTTTCCTCGAAGATTCATGGGAAACGTCGCATACCCTTGAACTTTATACCGATGCCGCGGGCTCGATAGGCTTTGGGGCTGTCTTTGGTAAGCACTGGTTTGGCGGCGAATGGCCGGTTACGTGGAGAGCTTATAACATTGCAGTTTTAGAGTTATTTCCTATTGTCCTCGCGTTGCACATCTGGGGACATTTAATGGCTGATAAGTGTGTCATATTCTTTTCTGATAACGCCGCCGTTGTTGACATTATCAACAAGCAGACGTCCAAACATCAGAGTATTATGGTGTTAATCAGGGATTTAGTGTTAAGTTGCCTCCGACACAATGTATTATTTCATGCAAAACACATTCCTGGGTTTTACAATACTCGAGCCGATTACATTTCACGTTCTCAGGTAGCAAAGTTCAAGGAACTCTCAACAGATGTAGACGAGAATCCAACCACAATACCCGCCAACCTACTGCCCAAGAGTTGGTCTCTAACTTGAGTGGCCTGTTGAGCTCAGCATTAACCGAAGGAACCCGGAGATCGTATCAACGCGCGTGGGCCGTCTTTCGACAATTTTATGCTCAATTTTATGGGTCCCCTAACCCCACGTTGCCATTATCTCCTGTCTGTCTTCCCCTTTATATTTCATATCTTTCTTTTCGCAAATTGGCTTATTCTACGATAACTTTACATCTTTCGGCCATTTCTTACGCTCACAAAGTCGGTGGATTTTGTGATCCGACCAAATCTTTTTTGATACAAAAGTTATTGACAGCGTTAAGTCGTCAAAGACATTCTGATATTCGTCTGCCCATTACCAGACCAGTGTTGCATGAGCTCGTCCGGTCCCTCGAATACACCAACTCTTCGGCTTTTCAACGCACTCTGTTTTCAGCCATGTTTCTTACTGCCTTTTATGGCCTTTTCCGAATTGGAGAGCTTTCGACCAAGAGTGCTCGCTTTGCGTGTTCAGTTGTCCAATACCGTGATCTTCAAATTTTATCGCGTGAGGGCGTCCCATGCACGGTTAAGATCACTATCAGTGATTACAAACATAATTCTGACCACCGGCCATTTGATATCCTAATTACTCGGGATGATTCTGTATCTTTTTGCCCGGTTAAAACCCTTCTCAACTACTGCAAGGTTCGAGGTAATCGTCCTGGCCCCCTTTTCTGTAATTCTGATCAGACCCCTATTTCTGTGTATCAATTTAATACCGAGCTTCTGCGTTGCCTCCAATATTGCGGCTTAGACATAAGTCGATACAAAAACCACAGTTTTCGCATCGGGGGCGCGTGTCACGCTGCCGACAAGGGTTTTTCTGATGCGCAAATTAGAGCTCTTGGTCGATGGAAATCCGACGCCTTTAAGGTTTACCTTCGTTCTGAAAGTATCAATGCCAATTAATTTAATTTTGTTAGTCATTCTCTTCCTGTATTTAGTACGTACTGCCAGCTTCGTAGGTCAGACAAGGGCTGCTATGTTGCTGTCTTCAACTGTATGTCCACTAAAGTAGGACAGTCAGGGGCTGCTACTTTACGGCCTTTTTTCAATTTGCAGTTTTCAACCACTTACACAAGTATTCCGAGATTTATAAGGGGGTGCTATAATATTACTTTTGTCATCTGCAATATTTAGAACTGGAAGCTTACTGAAGTTGGTCAGACAGGAGCTGCGACTTCACTTTCATTCTTATATCACCTGAGTTTTAAATATTGTTGTTTAGTTTGTCCGGGCCTTCGCCTGTTGGTGAAGTCGGTCAGACAGGGGCTGCGGCTTTACTAGCTCCCTTAGGTCCTAACGTAATTTAACTTCTAGATGATATATTATTTTGCTAAATAATTAGTTGCACGTGCTCTTAACTTTGCATTGAAGCCGGTCAGGCAAGGGCTGCGGTTTCACGCTTGCCTGTTAACACTAAACAGGCCTGTTGCTAGCAATTTCTATATGTCATTAGGCATAACATCAATATTAAGTCTCATGTTATTCATCTTATTCCGCCACGCTAACTCTGCTTCTGTCTTGGTGGGGCTGCCACAAACGGTGGCATGTGGCGTCTTTTTCGCCCCACCTTTGCTGAACAATGGAAATCTTGTAGATTTAATGTGTTGCCACAATTAATTGTCCTGGGTCATATTAAACACGCCACCTGTGTGGCCAAATTCATCCAACTCATGTGTTTAGATTTATTGCGCATTCTTCAGCAAACTAGCAGAGTTAGCTTACATAGTCAGTTGTCTAATAACAAAATTGGCTTTCTTTTTCTAACCTCGCACATCTAATAAAAATCTTAAGTAAATGGCTTATTTGATGGAAATTACAAACGCAGCTACAGAGGTGATGAGGTTTGTAAGATTTCTCTGAATTTTACAACGTATCGGTCGCTGGTAATCATCTAATTCGGCTTTCTTTTATGTAAATTGCCAATATTGCTGGAGGGCTGCAGGTTGCTTACTTTTCTTTTTTGACCTGACAAAAGTTGCGATCAAATCGACAGAACTTCCCCTTGTTTATCAAATTTTAATGACGCATTCGCAGACGCTCGAAAAGAGAGCGACTGTTGTGGAATATGATAGTGTGGTTTTGACACATAAAGGCAAAACCGAACGAAAACTTTCGCAGATTTTACTCAAGCTGGGCTAAGCTCATTCAAAACCTGACAAAGATTTCCATATACGATTCAAGTATTTGGTGAAATCAAGACAGTTCTGCCAAATGTTGGCAAAAATTTGTGTAGCCTTTCAAATCATCCAGGTTTTTTTTAGGAGATTTCGGGAAGTTCTTTGTACAGTGCTGTCTAAGTAAATATTGAATTGAGGCGCCTGACATTTTCTCACCAAAATGCGCTTAAAAACTCTTAAATGAAGGAGACATGTACTTTACTGTGCCAATTGTTATCAAAACAAATTGGATGGCTTTTAGCCGAATCGGCATATGGAGCATTTACCATTGATTTGAGTTTACACGGTTCAGGCAGACTACTTCTAATGAAACTTTAAACATGCCAGTGAGAAAAAAATGTAAACGCAACGCATTTGCATGTCTACATTGCACATTTCCGCTTCATTATTACCATGTGCTTAAATTCGTTTCAAAGCAAATTGACATAGCAAACTGCTGTTGCTGGCCAGTTGGCTCAACCTTTCACTATGGCGTAATCTGTCTCGATTTTTCCCGGCTGAACTAAGTGTACATGTGAGTGTAGATACTACGGTTTCTTATCCCTGGAAGGGCTTGCTACACACCCCTGGTCAAGATGCTAGCCCAGAGCTATTTCACTATAGAACTGAGATAAACTGTTTCTCATGATTATTAGGGTGGGGGGGAAGGGTAAAAAATTCCTAGTCGATTTATGCTACAGAAACAGGATAAGCTCTAAGGATCTAAGTGTATAGACATTTTAGCCCCAAGCAGAGTCCATCTTTGTCTTTATTCTTTCAGGCTGCGCCCGCAATTCACCGGTATGATCCCATCGATCGATACGAGTGGAAGACAAACTTTTACATCAAGTGCCCAACACTACAATTCCCCAAGATCCTGAATCAGCTGCCGCGTATATCAGCAAAGGCCAATTGGGTAAGGTTAAACAACTTTAAAAGTTATTGCCAATTTTGTCCTGGTTTCTGATAAAGGAGGGGAATTTCTTATGAGTTCCAAGTTGTCGAGGGAATCTGAATTACATGAAACAAAGAGAATCGTAGATTTCGTAGAAACGTATTTAATATGGACCAAGATCAGCTTACAAGGATAAAGGTACTGAGTCTATGAAAATTCTACTCCTTTAGAAACCGTCGAATCTGCCACAGTTCACTCTCCTTTAGATGGCGACAAAAGCAGCTAATTAAAAGATATCAGCAAATATGCAGTCTTTAGTGCTTTGATTTGTTACAGGATTATAGCACTACCTACCTAAAAATAATATTATTGATGTTTGAATACATGTCAGTCTTTAACAAAACCATTTCATGCGATAGGATAAAGGTCTTTATAGTCTGCTAAAAGCTGACATTTCCAATTTTGTTCTCAAAGTGCTTCTACGACAAAGTTTTCATCTTTATTTTCCGATCGTTTCCCTTGAAAATTTAAAATTAAGCTCCAAACTAAAGGAAATGTCCATGGCTCGCACCTGTCTCAATTTTTTCTTCCTTGTAGCCCACCAAAAATCGTAAAAGCGTCATTCACAAACATAGAGTCCGCCGTCTTTTACTTCCATGTGTCTTGTGACGTCCGCCAATCAACACTCTCTTGCTTGAGGTACAGAAATACTCACAGTCGCGATGGATTCTTCTCATGTATCTTTAAATAACGAGTCAGAAGAAAGTTTTAAAATCGAAAATGTGGCATCTGTTAATTATGACGATGATAGAGAGGCGTCCACAAATGAAGAAGACGCAGCTACGTACAACACTGAAATTGAACGGGAAGTTGAAACTCCCTTGAGAGTATTTAAGAATAATGGAGATACATGGTAGGATAGCAATTTGTATTCACGCGTACTAAGTTTTCATGGAAAAATATCTGCAAACCGTAGTCCCTTTAATTGGTCTCGCGATACATAAGTGTTGATCCAATTCCGGTTAATTTGCAAGACTTTTTTTTTATTTAACATTGCTTTTTAGCTAATATTCTCGTTTTCTATCGATCGCATTCATTCACTGAATAAGCTTAAGAATTACACATGTAGCATCTGCTTATAATATTATTTATTATGCGAATGGCAGCTACAAACCAGCTATTGTGCACTAATAAATTATGGATTATGTATTGCCTGGTGAGCAGGTGAACTGTTTTGTTTGATTTTTGAGAAAAAAAAAATGTTGTTTGGAGATACATGTATATGTAATGTTTCAGCTCGATTACTAAAATGAAAACAGAGGAGCCATCTCAATAAAAATAACCGCCAGGATATTCTCGAGCAATAGATTTTCATTGATTCTGGGAAGGTTGACTTCATTCCTAACTTTATTAATACAATAAATAATTTAACAATCAAAAGGTTCAAGATTAAAATAACTTTATGGGCCTTCTCTCTTGACTAGGAACTTGGTAATGTCGATGATTGTCCTTGTTCCTGCTGGTTTTAATGTTCTTGCCCTCGCCCTCGCCCTCGCCCTCGCCCTCGCCCTCGCCCTCGCCCTCGCCCTCGCCCTCGCACTCGCCCTCGCCCTCTCCCTGGCCCTGGCCCTGGCCCTCGCCCTCTCCCTGGCCCTGGCCCTGGCCCTGGCCCTGGCCCTGGCCCTGGCCCTGGCCCTGGCCCTGGCCCTGGCCCTGGCCCTGGCCCTGGCCCTGGCCCTGGCCCTGGCCCTGGCCCTGGCCCTGGCCCTGGCCCTGGCCCTGGCCCTGGCCCTGGCCCTGGCCCTGGCCCTGGCCCTGGCCCTGGCCCTGGCCCTGGCCCTGGCCCTGGCCCTGGCCCTGGCCCTGGCCCTGGCCCTGGCCCTGGCCCTGGCCCTGGCCCTGGCCCTGGCCCTGGCCCTGGCCCTGGCCCTGGCCCTGGCCCTGGCCCTGGCCCTGGCCCTGGCCCTGGCCCTGGCCCTGGCCCTGGCCCTGGCCCTGGCCCTGGCCCTGGCCTGGCCCTGGCCCTGGCCCTCGCCCTCGCCCTCGCCCTCGCCCTCGCCCTCGCCCTCGCCCTCGCCCTCGCCCTCGCCCTCGCCCTCGCCCTCGCCCTCGCCCTCGCCCTCGCCCTCGCCCTCGCCCTCGCCCTCGCCCTCGCCCTCGCCCTCGCCCTCGCCCTCGCCCTCGCCCTCGCCCTCGCCCTCCACCTCGCCCTCGCCCTCGCCCTCGCCCTCGCCCTCGCCCTCGCCCTCGCCCTCGCCCTCGCCCTTGCCCCTCGCCCCTCCCCCTCGCCCTCGCCCTCGCTCTCGCCCTCGCCCTGCCCTCGCCCTTGCTCTCGCCCTCGCCCTTGCCCTCGCCCTTGCTCTCGCCCTCGCCCTCGCTGGAGACAGCATCTCTATATATACATTTAAGACGCAAATTTTTCTGAATTTAATTCGTTTCCCCAATCTACAAACACTTTTACTTCTTTCATAAGGATGTATTTTATAAGAATATCGAGGTTGAGAATTACGGAATTTATAGAATAACTTAGGCATGATAAACCCTAGAGCGTTGTTTTGAAAAGAATATAATTTTCTGTGGGGAAATTTTTTGAACACAATACAATTACGTGTCATTTAACTAAACCGTATAAATGTTTTCTTTCCCCTCGAAAGACAACAGCACTAGCCAAATGTTCGATGCTAATTAAAAAAAATTTTGCAAGAAGTTGTTTTCGTCATGTCATCCAGAATGACTCCAGAACTGAGCAGGCAGCAAATGATTTCGGAAATTCACAGAGATGCGCGCCATACGATACCTAAGAATATTGACAAAACGCTTTTCACCGTTCAATCTGCACTAAATAGTAATATTTAGATTTGGCTACAGAAATAATATCTTTTATTATTCATTCAAAATATTTCCCCGTTTCTGATTGGTCAAAACCACACGCGTAATTCACCATAACCAGCTGCTGTTCACCAAATTTGGAAAGAATCTCCGTCATATTGCATCAATGACGTCAAAAGTGCAGCCCGCTGAAAATTATTGAACCAATGACGTCAAAAGTGCAGTTCGCTGAAAATTATTAAACCGTTGACCGAGAAAACCTGGGTACGAGATTGTTATGTTTGGTGAGCGGAAAAACAAAGAGCGAAATGGCGAAACTCCTTTAAGAACGGGGAAATATTTTGAATGAATAATAAAGCAATTATTGAATTCGGCTTTCGTAGGATATGAAGAATTCTGCAGATATCGGAGAGTGTTATCCACCTCGGCCTTCGGCCTCTGTGGATAACACCCTCCTTGATCTGCAGAATTCTTCATATCCTACTTCGCCTCATTCAATAATTGCTAAATATACATTACACAATCACACTGTTGCACTAGAAGAACTGTTGAGAGGGAGAGAATCAAGGCAGGGTGGAAGAGTTGGAATGTAGCCAGAGAAGCGGCGCCTAACAGAGAGTGTTGTTCTGAGAATGTGTCGGCCTTATCCGCCTACTGGCCGGAAGAGACATGCTGACTGTCGCAAATGAAGACAAGCTATATAACTCTTTTTCCTAACAACCTAAGAATTTAACTTTATTTAAATAACACCCTGCTGTTCCAACACGCATTTAAATGCACCCCAATATTCCAACATGTCATGGTAATATCTTTCCTAGACACCGCCTGGAATTTTCCCCCGCCCCATTACAATAAAAAATATTTCTATTCAAATGGTTTAACTAGACTCTGTGGTCACATGTTTTGAACGAATTTTAGCTAGGCTCGATCTAAAAGATATATAAGTTATGAGTTACCTGTTAGTCCTTTGAACGGAAGACTGAAAAGGAATTGTCTTCAGTGTCTTCCCTGACTAGAAGACTGAAATGTGGATACGTCTTTTAACATGCGCTGATTATACAAAAGGCGGCCAAAATATCTAAATTTCTTGCTCAATATATATTGTTGCATAGCAAAATTAAAAGCAA
>JAHPZR010000586.1:0-7500 GCA_019787425.1 Platygyra sinensis | reverse complement strand
ATTTTGGCTTCCGCGCTCAAACCATTGCGAGTGTGACATGTCAACAAAAGAAAGAGAGAATGCCGCTCGATGCTCGGTGCTCTGACGAGTATTTCGTCACGAATTTCGAAAAGTCGTAGCAACCAATCAAAAGGAAAAGCCAACGAAAAGCCTTAGCAAACAACCATCGTGAATTATTATAACTAATATGTCAACTGGAAACAGTTGTTATTTTTTGTATTTCGCCAAAACTAACTACATGACAGGGTTCACTTAAAGCAAGCTATAATCAGTCCGGAATATCCCAATATATTAGGACATCCTCGACGTCACGAAACTCACGTTTCAACCAATGAGAACGCCCGTTTTGGTTGGAGTGTTGAGTTTCACAACAAACCAAGGGATTCAAGATGGCGGACAAAAAGAGTCGCGAATGCTTTCCAATGCCATGAATGCGGGTCTTCAGGAGGTACACACTTATCTCGAATTTAGTTAAATACTGTCGCAACTATGAAATAAAGGGAAAGTTTGCGTTCGCGTGCCATGTCACAGACAATTCTGCCCAGATAACGATTATCCTCGGACCGAAGAAAGCACTATGGAACGCAATTTAAATTGAGAACTGCGGGCAGAGTTTAACGAGCTGCTGTTATCATTCTTGGAAAGAGACCATAGAATCGGTAAGCATCTCTCCATTTTTCTAAGCACAAAATTGATCGACATGAGAGTCGAGACTCTTACAAATCTGGGGATTTTCGGGTCGAAATCGTCATCACGCGCGCGTTCTTGTTTCCTAGCAGAAATAAATTGTAGATGTCCAAAATGTTATACGTTTTGGCTAAATCGAGGAAATGAAATCATTATTTGAAACAGAATTTTCAATAACGCATACGAGTAATATGTTACCTGTTGACAACCTGTTGACAACTAATGTTTTGCATAAGTTTCACAATAAGTAATGTGCAACAACAATAATAATAATGAGCTTTATTTAACCAGGGAGCACCTTCAGCAATCTGTTCTCCCAGGTGTCCCTGACACAAATAAATAAATAAATAAATAAACACTCGACAATAAACCCTTGTAGCTTTTCAGTCTTTGCAATGATTATTTTGCAAAAAAAAATATTACTTTACAATACATTCAAGCTTCATGAGGAGGCAAAAAGAATAAACATGTACTGTGAATAGCTGCAGCTGCCAAAATAAAGAGTACAATGCCACCTACAAACCTTAACTTGCATGTTTGCATGGCCCTCCACGTCTGGTAAATGAGCACATACAATGGCCCTCTACCCCTACAATGTCTCTCTATCCCTCTTTCCTGCAATGTCTCTCTACCCATACAATATCCCTCTATCCCCCTATAATAAACTCTTGTACCTTTTCAGTCTTTGTATTCATAATGATTATTTTGCAAAAATATTTCTTTCTGGTACATTCAAGCTTCATGAGAAGGCAAAAAGAATTAACATCTACTATGAACAGCTGCAGTGTTTATGGCTCTCAAAAAATGCCAAAAAAGAGTACAATGCCCCCTGTGCTTTAGGTGGTTTTCAACAGGCTGTAGGCTCTCCTGAGGTATAACTGAAACACACGATTATTACAGATTTCTTTAAATCTTGGAAGGAGCTCTGCCAAGGGTGACAAAACGTTAACATTTAGCCTAAGCTTTTTAGGGTTATCAAGTGCAGCCTTTCCCATTCAAAGTCATCCTACCTTGTTTTTTTTTTTTCCAGTTTAAATATTTTCTCTTTGGTGTTTTTCTTCCTTGAAGAACTATTGCTTCAAGGTTTGTTTTGATGTCAAGGCAATGAACCACAGATCATTTCATTGATGATGACTTAAACTCGGCTGGAATTGGTTCAGGATGTCTTTTTATCTAACTCAAGTTATATGTACTTAAATGTATTCTTGTTGTGACTGCATCTTGAATAAAGAATTCATGTGCTTTGCTTTCCTGGCTTTTGCAGATAGCCTGCCTGGTTCAGATTTTAGGTGGGATTTACACACACAGTACAACTTTCACTATGCAGATCTGACACCATGTGTTGGCAAGGGTCACAATTTTTATCTTGCCTTCAAGATACTTTTTCCCACAAATTAGTTGGGAAAAAAATAAAACATGGATGGACATTTGGCGATTCGGCCAAAACAGGCACTTGCCAAGCTTTACCCATTTCACTGATGCTTCCACTTTGAACTTAATTTAATCAAGTTAATCAACCACTCAATCTGAGGTAGGCTTAAAACAGAGTACCAGACAAGCCACCTATTATTACATCATTAATAAATCTATAGAATCAATTAAATAATAAAACTATCTTAAAATTTACCATAAATGGACCGATGATTGGGTAAAATAAGATGTAAAGTTAAAAAAAATCTACATTAAAAGGCGACTAAACTCGTACGGAATATTGACAAGGTATTTGATTCTTGTAATCGTGGAGTGTCTCTACACAAATTCTAGAAAGAGCCCAATTACAACCTAAACGGGTCCAATTTAGTCAGTAACAAAGTGAAAATCGGTCAAGAATAGCACAAGTCGATCGTGTTACTCTCGAGTGTAATGAAAGAGCGATAGTGGTGTGACTTCTAGAAAAGTCTACCAAAAATCTAGCTTGTCTACCATGCTGAGACTTGGCACGATGAAAGTTTATCGACTAAAGAACTCAGGAAAAAAACTACAGGCTTTATGAAAAATGCGTGAATACAAGAAAAAGACAAAGATTCTTCACCTACCTTGAAAACGTGTCAGAAAATCGTCTTACATCGCTGCGTTTTCACGGCGTAAACCACATAAAACGTCTTTGAATCTCCTCAACTAGCATTCAAAATGGCTGCTGAAAGCTTGCACTCGATGTTTTCCAGCTAAAAGTCCCGGATGTGAGCTCGTACGAAACACAGGACAGCGGAATTCTACTTTGCCCGAGGTTTTGAAAAACGGCCGCCATTTTCCTTGAGAACAAAGGTTTCGTGACGTCACGGATGTCCTAATATATTGGGATATTCCGGACTGATAATGTTCGTTTTAGATTAAGTTGATATATCAAGAAATAATTATCAAAACTGTCAAAACTGTCTATTAACACATACGTTTCGGGTGTATAACCCTTCTTCAGTGTGAAAAATAACTGTTGAAATATACAATATATTTGTAACTACGTTTAAGGGAAATGCGCAAACGTTTTCAATCTAAATCGGGGCTATTCTTGAAAGCATTTTATTCTAGCTTATTTTGAAACTTTCCAAAATAATCCCACCACACTCTAAAACATTAACCCTGGAGTAATCAAGTTCAAATAACCTACAGATTTAGATCAGTAAAAGAACCAAACAAGTTTGTTTATTTATTTATTTATTTATTTATCTATTTATTTATTTATTTATTTATTTATATTTTTATTTTTTTTATTTTTTGTTCTGACCCAGCGTGTCCGGCGGCCCTTAAACGCTCTTAGACCTTCACTCAAATAATAAAAAAGGGCATTTACTTCTGGATAAATCAATATGGCTTACCTAGTAACGAAAGGTTATCTTAAAGGAGCTAAGTCGCGGTTTCCAATCGTGAGCAGTTTTGCCAAAATATTTTGATGTTGCATGGTAGCTTGCAATCTTTGGCCTTCCCTGTTCCTTTACGGTTCATTGATATCTCTTGACTGTTTTCCTATCTTGGTAGACTACAATTTTCTGGTGTCTTGCATCTCTTGTGAACTGATTCGAGACATGCGGAGAACTACTTCCTGTATCACTTTAATACCATATATCATAAGTCGCCAGGCATCCATTGATCATTTCTCGGGAAATTAAAATGACGTACCAATTGACGAAAAGTTCTTTTAAAGGAGCTAAGGACAAGTTCGCACGCCGTAATTCACATGAGCCAAATCGAATGTAAATGAGAAAGCAAAGATTGTAGCTGTACTGTGAAGAACGGAAAACAGATCCCTATCGAAATTATCTTTAGCCAACGGCGGTTAAAAGTGAATGATAAATAACTGTATTTTAGCTGTATTTTAGGCAAGTGATAATGAAAGGTGTCTTAATGTTTCAAGACTTTTATTTAATTTCAAGTGACCTTACAGGTGAAGAAGAAAGGCCGGAGAGAAATAGGAAAAAGCTTTGGCCGCTGAGCTGCAACGCAGAATGGCTATGAAGCTTGTCAAATAAAGCCTATATGCGTGGACAGATCGTAGAAGACTTTAATAGGGCGGTTTCCTTGGCTTTATTACGCCAGGAGGAATCATAAGCACTGTACTGAATCTATTTCGGGATCAGTGAAGTCATGCAGGCAGGAGTAACAAGACCCAACTCTGTTTCGTGCCGCTGTTTATTTGTTCACTCATTTTCTTTTTTAACTTATAAACCTTTATTAGGGGAAACTATCTTTCTCTTCCTCTCTATTTTTTTTCGTTGACCTGTTGAACAAAAATCAAAAAAATAAAAATAATAATAATAAAATAATAATGAAGCAAACTAAAAGAAAAATAGGTTTATTCCCTCAACACTAACTGGTAAAGTTAAAACGACAGATACGGAGTTTTGAAAACACAGACTAGGTGGTACAATTAGACTGCCTAAATAAATGACAGTGAATGGTAAATGGAACCCTCCGCGAGAAGGTGACACCAGCGTTTCTCAATGCCAAGTAAAACGGTTAAGTCTGCATACGAGCCAAGTGGCCCACCAGACCGGAGCTTATCCCGTTTCTGTAGCATGGAGCGACTAGGAGAATTTATACTTCCCCCTGGAATTGGATGCTAGTCCATCGCAGGGCTACCCTCAGCATTAAATTCGCCGGCACCGATTTATACAGCTGGGTGGACAGAGGCACCGTGAGAGTTAAGTATCTTGCCCAAGAACACAACACAGTATCCCCGGCCAGGGCTCCAACCCGGATCGCTCGCTCCGGAGTCCAGCGCACTAACCATCTAACCATAAAGCCATCGCGAGAAGATGACACCAGCGATTTTGATCGTCAGCCCGAGGCATTTTCTTCAGTCTTTAATTAATGTGGGTATGCTCTGACAGGCATTACTTAAGCGTTTCTGGGACGAGTTTAGTGCAAGGAGGCGGTTTATGTGGATCAAGACCACTTCGTTATTCCAAATTTGTAGGGATGGGAACGTGGTAGACGGGAAACATTTTACATAGAATAAGTCACTGGAAACGTTTAATTACTACGAGTTTTCATTCACTTAAAAAAGAAATTGCAACTTTTATTTCGGTATAAAAATATTTCCTGTGCCGAGTAATATCTCTCGCACCCTTTCAAAAATTAAAGAAAAATTCGTTAGCGCTTACCAACCTCGTTCCCAGGACCTTTTCCCTGGGCCAGGGAAAAGGTCCTGGGAACGAGGTTGGGGGTTTGCAAATTTGAATGATGCTGATATAATTTCGATGCCTATGTTTGCAACTTCTAAAGTTAACATGGAACGAATCATTTTGTTCATGAGAAATCGCAAAAATTAAAGCATTTGTTTTTCGGCGGCGAGTTCACAACCAAGTCTTTGAGAATTTCTCACGGAAGCGAAAACTTTAATTTTCCTTGCTGAGCGACGCCTATAATAATAAAATCGATGTTAATGTCTGCAACGTATAGAGCTTTGGTGAAGCACAATATTTTGTTCGTAAAAATCGTGAATCGGTATTTTGAAAGACAACAATTTGTTTTCGTTTTTGCTACCTCCGTGTTTTGTCAACGGTTGTTCTGTGAGAATCAAGGGCCAGAAAACTTTACCTATCACTCTGAGAGAATTTTTTGTTCACGTTACCGTAACAAGCGTCTGCGTCTGGCTAGTGAAAAAATAGTTTTGGCTAATCAAACCTGTCACTAACCACTGGGGTAGCAAGCTGAAAAGTAAGTCTTGAGCCATTAGCCATATTCTTGGAACGGCTAGTGGGTTCATATTTCCAATAATCAATTCATTCTTGCATTCTTGAAATGACTAGCGGATTCAATATTCAAATAATAATATCATTAATGTAATCTTGAGGGGTACGCTTCATATAGTTTGACTGTGGGAATATCTTAAGAGTAAACTGGAGGCAGCGATTTTTGAATGAATATAATTTTGTGTTCCATAGCAATATATGTCAAAAAAAAGCAATCAAATAATAAAAGTTTGTATAACCTTATGGCTGCATTCGCATCTTTTATTCTTTCATTATTTTGTGTGTTCAATATTTGTAAATATAATACAATACAATACAATCACATGTTTTTACTAAACCTATAATATTTCCAAAAAACAGGACTACTCAAATGTTCCATGCTAATAACATTTCTGCTATAAGTTATTTTCGTTAAAGCAAGCAGGATTGAATACTTGCAGGCTCAGTGTCTTCAAAGTTAGGCACCAAATAATTTCGAAACTTCACAGAAGTACCATACGCTATATCATCTAAGAATAACAACGAAAAGTCCTAAAATTGGCAGAAAGTAGCAATATTGAGCATCGGCTAGAAAAACTGTAGTCATATATATTTTGCTATCACAAAGAACGCCCAGCTACATAGCTTCGTAGTTGACAAATCTTTTACTAATAACCTTTAACTATATCACTTCCCTTAAAATACATCCAGAGGTTCCGACATCCATTTAAATGAACTCCAAGGTTTATTCGATGGTAATTTCTTTATCAGACACCGACCGAAATCTGCATTCTCTCACAATAAAGAAGTGTTAAACCCAAGAACGAAAAAAAAATGTTTAACTAGACAAGCACGGCGATGGATCAGTTGTTTCAAAGAAACTTTAGCTTTTCTCGATAAAAATGCCTACCTGTTAGAACTGAAAAAAAAAAAGATTTGTGTTCAGGATCTTTACTGACTGGAAGCGTTAGAAATGGATAGTTGTTTGGGTGTTTCTTTATCATGCACTGATTATACTATAAGTGGCCAAGATGATAAAAGTTTTTGTTCAATGTATAATGTGGAACAATAAAGGGGAACGTTGTCAGTCGACATGTTATGAACTACGCAAACGATAATACCTTGCAAAAATTAGTACCAGCATCGATATCATTCGCAGAAACGTTGTATTTCCGTTGTAGAATTAGAAATTACAACCCGACGAGTATTTTACCCACGACAATAAATACTTACCTATATGTACCTTTGAAGAAATAAACACGGAATGCTTCCATAGCAGCGAGAGGGAATTAAGAACTGTCTCCAGCCCACATGCCTTTTAAGTTGCGTAAATCCGGTCCCGCCCGTCTTATTAGCGGAGCTCCGGCGGCCCGAAGGACAGCCAAGCGGAGCCCCATACCCATATAGGGAAATAAAGGAAACTCATAAATTTGATTTTCTCATGTTATCATGGCCAGCAGTAGTTCTCGTGGGCGCGTGCGCACGACGACGACGACGGTGGCGGTGGCGGGGGCGGCGGTGGTGGAGTGACGCAACATGGCGGCCATACTCCAGATAATAGGTTGACAGAGACATGCAGCCTGAGTTTACCGTGTACTTTTTTGATATATGACATCATTGTAATGTATGCATACAGTTGGCGCGT